>JADLZN010003993.1:58298-71092 GCA_018155175.1 Sinocyclocheilus anophthalmus | reverse complement strand
ACACGTGAAGGCTAAACTTTATTCCAATGTCTTGCAACGGTTTTTAACTATAGTAAAACAAGGCGATTTGGAGAGTAGTACTTTAACTCTTGCACTCCCAAAACAGGATACCATTCATACCGATGCACCTGCTATTGCACCTGTTAGCGCACCTGCTATCGCATCTGTTAGTGCAACTAGTCCGTCGCCTAATAACGATGCTGGAGAGGATCATATTGTCAATGAAATCTTAAACAACGTACCACAAAGGAGTTTAAAAAACATCAAATTCATTTTGAGTAAAATGTCTAATGCTAAACAAGTGGTTTCATGGACAGATTCTGGCGAGTTTGTATTTAAAGGTGGCGTAATCACTGGGTCGCACATGTTAGATTTGGTTAAAAGTATAACATCGCCTCAAACAATCCGCGATGAATACAGACCACGAGGGTGGAGGGAATTTCTGAATGCTTTTGCTGTTTTAAATATACCATTTTCAACTATAACCAACCCCCAGGTTAAACGCACGGTAGAGACCCTTAAAAGGAAATCACCTACCCCATTGAAAAAATGGCAGGTTAAAAAACATACGCCAAAGACTACGACACAAACTAGCAACCCCGTTGGAAATGTGTTTAATTCACCGACTCTTGACGCTAACGCCTGGTTAGCTTTTTAATATCATTGTTTGTAAATATGTTTGAAATATTTGTATTAAGACGTGTGTTGAGTTATCATCCTGATGTTAATAAAAAGACGGAAAAAGATGCCTGGTTATACATTGTCTTTATTTATACAGTACATCCATATTAATACATTCATGATTACATAGTCTTTTATTTATTAAACATTAAATAATAGGGGAATTCTAGGTGTACTACAGAGACGTTTTACAGATCTGTACGCACTGAATACAGTTAAACGTATCGCAGAGAGAAGGTTTCAGTCTCTTTACAAATCGAGTAACCATGTTATCGTTTTTAATCAGGTCGTCATAATACATTTTAACAATATTTTCATAAACGTATCCTTTTGACATGTGATACAGAAAAAACACACAATGTTGTCCGCAAGTATCTGATGTGAAGTCTTGAACCTGTTTGTTAGTGTATTGCACACTAATAGAATTGTTTTTTAAAAAGTGTTGGACGGTCTTCGGAAAACGTGGATCTTTCGGACATCCGCCAAAGCTATCAAAAAAACTGCTAACTCTAGATTTGTTTATGTAGATAGCGACCCAATGTTGTCCCTGTTTTGTGGAGGGATCGGTATTAAAAATAAGCATAGCCGGTAAAATCTTTATCTGTGTTTTTGGTAGAAAATCGCATGGTAGTACTCCTAAAAAACATGTATTGTGCGCAAATTTATCCATAAAAGCGGTTAGTTGGACCGTATTCATCTCGCAATGTCTCAGTAATAATCGACTAACACCTGTCTTCGATTGGATATCTCAACGATTGAATCAAAAATCGCATATACGATAATAGTTATGGATTGTCTGAGAGGCTGTCTGAATCGAGCTTCTAGTCTAATATTCCCCGATCTAATTAGTGAAACATGATTCGAGCAATCTTCATCAGGTGTTAAATTAAAGGCATAGAGGGTGTATCCGTTTAGAAAATCCTGTCGATCTATTGCCAGAGGCTGATTTTTAAGGTGTCTTCCGGTCGATAATACGAGTTGATAAAAGTCCCTCACAGCAGAACCATTCTCATATTCTGGCTGAAACGGTTTGGATGGAATTTGGATACCGTCTAGGTATAAAGCCAAAAATTCCAGGTTAAAATGTTTAAAAGCAAAAGGATTTTTATCATACGCCCCTGAAAAGGAGGTATTTTCTGTCATTGCTAAAATGACAGATTTCGGTAATGTTCCGAGAAAAAGATTTTCTTGATTTGACACACGAGACCCCTGCGGTATAGAGAAATTCTTCAGACACACACGGTCTATGGGGTATTTAGCAGTGGTTGATAGAAGTGCCTGAGCGTGTCCCAACCGAACACCGGGTGAAACGGCAACTTTTTTCACAAAAAGAGATGCTGATATGATATTGAGTTTATAACCAATAGCGTCATCTCGGGGAAAAAAAAAGAAAGAAAAAAAAAAAAAACATTAGACAGAACTCGTCTTTAGCACGGGTCAGCCGTATTTTTATATCTATGCCGTTCAACATTAACTTTTCTTGAAAGAAAATATCGCTATGTATGGGGGCTAGTAATTCTACGACGTTACTAGCGTTGGTAAACGCAGATCTCTTCATTAACCCCGTATTTTCTCCTGCGGGGTCTGTAGCATCCATGTGACCCGGCGTATCTTTGTAGAACAAACCGGCTGAAAAGGTACTTTCGAGGGTATCTTTTCCAAAATTAATCAGTGCTTCGATCAAACATCTGTAGGGATACGTACTGGAACTCTGTGTTATCAGACGATCGCCCAGAGAAACATCCACCTGTGAGAATATACAGGCACCGGGGTAATTTATTAAACCAACAGGTGCACCATCTGCTATATTAGATCCGTCGGGCGTGGTTATCTTGATTCGCGTGTATAACAGAGTATTATTCAAATCCGTATAATGTTCCCCCGTCCCCGGTATAAAGAATTCTAGAGGCGATGAATCCGTTATTGCAGATATTGGTGGTATTTCAACGTACGTATTTTTTTCAATTGATGTCTGGGTCATAGGTACTGTAAATAAATCTAGCTCAGATTTAATACATTCCTCCGACATGTTGTGGAATAGGGCCATGTTTAGAAAATAGTCTTCAGGGGTCTTTTGACACGGACGGATTTCTTTACACGTTTCGCACGGACACGTCGTATGCGTTTTGCACCTGTACGTCTCTTACTAGTACGTTTAGACTTCTTCACGTGGCCACGCCCCCTACGCATACGCACCCCGGGTGGTTTAAATGACCCTCGTGACATAACCATTAACCCGTTGCCGTTTTGTCCGTTATTATTATTATTATTATTATTTTCGTTATACGATCTCGATAGGGCTGTGGTTACAACGTCGCTAGCTATATTTCTTGCAGCAGTTTTTAGATGCGGTTTTGCTATACTAAAACCTCTTTTCAACTCGGTAAGCGGTCCTGAAAGGGCTCAAAAAAAAAAAAAAAAAAAAAAAACAAAAAAAAAAAAAAAAAAAAAAAAAAAAAAAAAAAAAAAAAAAAAAAAAAAAAAAAAAAAAAAAAAATAAAAATTCCTCTAACCCCGCGCCTACATAGCCGTTGCGCCTGCATATCCCGGTAACCTGTTACCGGCTTGGTTCCGGTAGTATGCAACATATCGTTCCGGGTCCATAATTGTGCAATAGTTTTGTTAAAACAAAAAACCTATTTCACCTGTCTGAAGTGAAGTTTAGCAACAACTTTACCGTAAGTGAAACGTACGTGTTTGTTTTGGTCGTCTTTAACCTCGATGCAAATGTCTGTAATATTAGATTTACTCACAGCTACGTAATGTGGTTTATCGAATCTAACACTGATGAAATCATTAGATGTACCGTCTATATGTACAGTTCTCAGTAGTGGTACATACGAATCACCGACTGGTTGATACTCGATCATATCAGTGTATATATACATGCTATAATATGACCCTCTTATGTCAGCCTGATGTGGTGCATACGTCACAACAGGTGCACCGTCAAAATGAGCATCGCCAGGTTGATTTACAGATCCTAGAGCCACACTCGGTTTTAAACCTAAAATAATAGCCAACTTCCCGTAAAATACCAAAGATGTGTTCGCCGGTGCTTTTAGAAATATCCTATTTTTGATGTGGTCATACCCAAGAGTCACTCGCGGTGGTAGATTAGCATTTATTTCTCTAACCAGAAATAATACATCCTCGTAATACCCCGGTTTTAACGTATTACATACTTTAGATATGTTTTGAAGGTTTTTTTCTTTAATGTAGATAATCACACCCTCGCCCTCTTCGTAATTTTTCTCATCATAACCCAGTATATTGGGGGTGGTGTTAATAATAAATGGTGCATCCTCCTCATTAAATGTGTACCAGGAAATAGGGTAGTAAAATTCGATTAATCTGACTTCCCATTGACCTTTGAGGTTCATGCTTTTTGCTAGTCTTGTTTTGTAATTAGAAATATATTGTCAGGATATACATCCATTGATGCGTTGCATGGTAGCGTAATGTAAAAACCGACCTCGCCCATGATGCAGATTTTCACAAATGCTGCTTATGACAACCACATTGTTACTTTAAGGGATTCTGTATGTCCGCGATCTCCCGTTCTGGCAGCCATGAGGAAAATTTAGGTGGCCACCCCCGCCATTTGACAAGACAAAGCACCTTGCGACCACTCTTTTTTCGATCTAAATCTTTTCTATTTTAAACGACTTATCTTGATCCCCCCCCCCCCCCCCCCCCCCCCCCCCCCCCCCCCCCCCCCCCCCCCCAATAATTTTTTGTAATTCTTTTTTCAGAAAACACCCGTCGATAACCTCCCCATCGTAATCTTGTAATCTGTACACAGGTGGTGTCCGAGGTATACATGAGGCTATAGTGAAAAACTCTTCTGTGTAATTCTGCTCGTAGCCCTTAGAAAATACGTTTCTAACTTTAGATATCCTAACAACATCACCTATTTTATACCTAAAGACAGTTGGGCCTTTATGCAGCTTTCCGTACAAATTATTAAACACGACCTCTTCATTTTCTTTATGAACGTCTAAAGGCCGCATTTTAATGCTTTTGTGATAACTCGCGTTATATCCGTCTATAAGATCTTGTAAGATATTATAGTAACGTTTTGAATTGATGGCTGTTAAAAATCTAGCCATTCTTGATCGAAGAGTCCGGTTAAAGCGTTCAACTTCGGATGCTTTTACATCAGTTGCTGTAGCGAAATGATGTATGTTATGCTTTTTCATCAGTTGTTGGAAATGTTTGTTAAAAAATTCAGTGCCTTTATCGGTCTGTAATTTTTGCGGTACACGTTTTTCTTTGAGTATAGATGTGAACGCTTTCGTAACCTCCGGCCCTGTCTTATTCTTCAGCGGGCGAGCCCAAGCGTACTTACTGAAAACGTCTATGCAAGTCAGTAAAAATTTAATATCATCGTTTTCTTTCGAATAAGCAGTCATGTCAACCAGATCTGCTTGAAACTGTACATCTTTCCCGTACACCATTACTCTATTCCGTTTGTATTTAATAGGTGCGGTTCTGTGTAATGTGTAAGCATCCTGAGCGGATAACCAATCCGACACTTCTTTATCCTTCAGAGTTACACCGTATTCCTGTAGCACACCCCGTTTTAAGCGCTCTTTACCCCCCAAAGACCCGGGGTTCGTAGGGTTGTAGTACACTTTTTTCATTAATTCAGACATCTCACCCTCACTGTTTTTCAGAAAATAATGACAGAGTGATTAGCGTCAAAAGGTTTTTATTTGCAATAGAGGACTCACACAAATGTTAAATATGATTGGTTATACAATAACATTATATATCATCTAGATAACGAAGGAATTTCAGGCACATTACAAAATTTTTCACTATCATGTATTCAACTAATATGTTAATAATTTTACATACATCCAACGGATCGTTTCTTGACAACAACATTACACACACATCAGTTATATAAGTACAGAGACATAAAATGTTACCTATTTTAAGACTTTCATATTCAGGCATGTGTTTGAGAATGTTTTTAACAGTCATACGAGGGTTATAACTGTTTGCGATACATTGGTTTGTCATAACACACCAATCGTTCGACATACTCACATTTTACAATACACATTTGATTTTTTAATTTCGTTAAACGTTTATTATCCACATAACATTCATGATCATCATCGGTAATCTTATACAATAAACATATTATCTCGCTCTTAATTCGTTGTTTAAATAAGAGTTTTGTCAGCCAGATCATGTTGCAGAGGTTTCCCATGGCATTGGTTAGTCAGAGTCCGTTGCTGCACTCTTCTTCCAGCTGTCAACCGCGTCGTAAACGGCCTGCTCGCAGGTTTCATCCACAAGTTTCGTCCTGAGTTCAGCCAAGTCTTCCACTATGTACATCTCATCTCTGAGCTCACACAGAATGGTGTCGACAACACCCTGAATTCTTTGCAGATGCGGTGTTAAACTGAACAGCTTCAAGGTTCGGGCCAGAATGAGGTTTAGATCAGGTTTAGACAGTTTATGCGACAGTTGTTCAAAACACCCCAGAAAATAGTACGCAGGTGCCTCATAGAGACATGAATGTTGTGTTTGCGAAGGATGATCGACCTGACAACCATAACAATCTTTCTTCAGCTGTCTGTCAACCAGATGCTCCAGAATTATGGCAACAACAGCTTTAATGAGCTTATGACCGGTCACACCGATGCAGCCGTCGACTGTGTCCGAGACGGCTTCAGAAGTTGTAGCGTCAGATGATCCAGCGTGAGGAGGCCTGTACTTTGCCAGGAAAGCGAGATTATGGTAATCGAGTTCTGTACAGAATTTGTTCATCCAGGTAGCATAGTCCGACGACGTCCCCGACGCGGATGCGGAGTCGTCGCATACAAAACTAGGAGGAACTGAAGTATTTTCTTGGGTCATGTTGCTGGCGATATCGCTTGAAGTGTATTTTTCCTCTGAGAGTACGGGGTCGTCTGTATTTAATGATTATAGAATGTAGGCGGAGCTACGTGAACCCCTCTCCGACTGGACACGCACCATTCAGGGTGAAACAATCTCACTTTTATGTTGTTGTATCTGTCAAACGCCTCGCACCACTTTAAACATTGTCTATCTTACCGGGGGGGGGGGGGGGGGGGGGAATATGTTCTTCTACCCAGACACATCTTTCCATTGAAACAAAAATTTAATGGTATAGTATTTGAGATGGTCCTCTTCAGATATTGGCCATGCGCGTTCAGGTAGGTCCGAGTTGTGGTTACTACAAAGTATATAAACGTAATCATCAGCGTACTTGTTAACGTGGTCCCCTAGTACTCTGTACCTCATACCTGGTGTGATACCATTCCATTCCCCTATGAACAGAGGTTCATCGCATCCGTCTTTTAGATCCCGCCAGACGTAGTTGTAAAATAAACACCAATCTTTTACGGTGAAAAACAGCTCAGGGTCGTCGCACGTATCGTAAGTGAATCTCTCATCATTGTCCACTGTACTCAGTCTGACCTCCCGGTTGTTCTTGTCAAAGTTGTAACTGTAAATACGGTTACCGGATAAATGAAACTCATACTTAACATTATCCAAAGTTTCGTGGAGGAATTTGGCCAGACACGGACCATGTTTCAACTTCCTCGGTGCCAGAGTAAGATCGCTCATAGCAGCCTCAACACTCTTCTCAGGAGTTTTAGGTGATGATGCCTCAGCCATTGTTACAGAATAATATCCTATTTTACCAATTCACAAAAATACCGTTTGTATTTTGCGGCTAGGTAAGGAGGTTATTCTCAACAGAAACCCCTTTTAAACACGTTAGACCCCCGGTTTGGGTGATTAACACACCATCGTTGTTAGGGGAGGGGTGTAGGTGCGGCCTGAGAGGTGCGCTCCTGAGCTCATTCAGTGTTTTGACAGCAGCGTGTGAGGATGAATTGACGGAAAACATCGTAAGATGAGAGGGTCTTTTTTCTTTTGTTTAACTTGTGAAAAACTCTAACTAGTTTTAAATTGTAATGGTAGAGTGCAACATAGACTTTGCCAAGTATCTTATTGCTTAACGGTCTGATATTTTTTGTTTTGTTTTTGTTTTAGATGGTAAGATAAGTCAGCATTTTTTTTTTCTTTTCTAACAGGTAACAAACTCTAACTTTAAAAATGTAACTGCCGTATTTATTAACGAACGTAAACTTTGGAATATATCTATATGTGTGGTGTGTGTCTATATTATTTATTTATTTTTGTTTTTTAGATCACGGTGAGATGTCAGCATTTTTTATTTTATTTTCTAACCGGTAACAAACTTTTAAACTGTAGTGTTACAAGATTTTGACTGCACGTACTTTTTAACAAACTATCTGGAAGGATACTTTTTGTTTCAGATCATGGTGACAAGTCACCATTTTTATTTCATTTTCTAACTTGTAACGAACTCTAAATAGTTTTAAATCGTAACAGAGAAATTGCCGTATTGTTTAACGAACTATCTGATTCTCTTTTTTTTGTTTGTGTTTAGATAGATGGATAGTGGCCTAGTTTTCTTTTTATTTTCTAACTTGTAACAAACTCTAGTTTTTAAATTAACAACACTTAAATATTCGTCTTAACCCCTGGTTTTTACTCTTTTCTGGAAACACAGACATTACTGTTTATATATTTTATATAGTTTGATGTTTTTTCTTGAAATGTATGTGTGTGAAAACTTTAATAAAAACTTCCCTTACCCCAGTTTAATAAGCATATCACGTTTCACAATTTAAAGTTTAAAGCACATAGTTAAAAACAATTAACCCACACAAAAAACACTTTCCCAAACAATCATAAATTCCATGGGAGCATTGGGGTGGATAAACAGATGGCCGGGTTAGATGGGTGGGGTGTACAGAAACAGGTGTCCATTTATGGTAGGAGGAGGGTTTTTTTTTGAGGGGCAATAAATCAAACTTTTTGACACATAGTAGCCTATACTCTCTCTCTACCGACTGAAAGGGAACTGTGAATGGAGTCTGTCCTCTATCTGTGTGCCAAATTTCATAAGTTTCCTGCAAGCGGTTCTATGGGCTGCCATAGACTCAGGAGCGGAAGAGGCAGCAGCAGAAGAAAATGATCAAATGAGCTTACGAGCATATAAATATTAGGCAACTCAATTATAAATTACTATTTAGAATTACTTCTATTTATAGTTAAATTATAAAATACTATTTATAATTACCATTTACAACTATAGGAGAGCAGAATATAAACACTAACAAATAACCAGCAGTGACACACGTGATGCTTCAGCCACAGTGTGAAGACCAGTTTCAGTAGTGACAGGGTTCGACAGACAAGACTTTTTTCTGGTCTTTCAGTGCTTTTGTTTTTCTGTGTTGAAGCAGTTGAACAGTTACATCTTAGGAAGTGTTTTTACAGTAACAAACACAGATTGATGAATAGTTCCTCATTATTAGTTTGTAAGGTTGCTGACAAATTGGTCATGGGAAATTCAAAGAAACACAAACGGGTCAGATTATGCCACATAACATTTAATGTTGTCTTTGAAAAGCAGAATAAAACACAAGTATTTTCCCTTGTCCTCATGTCACATCCAAGGATACTATACTAGACACACTATTAAAAGGTTAGTTCACCCAAAAATGAAAATTCTGTCATTAATTGCTCACCCTCATGTTGTTCCAAACCTGTAAGGCCTTTGTTCATCTTCATAACACTAATTAAGATAGTTTTGATGAAATCTGATTGCTTTCTGACCCTGCATAGACAGAAATGTAACTGAAATGTTCCCAGGCCCTGCAACATAGTAAAGACATCCACATACCATGACACATGCGTGTGCAATGGCAATGGCGGCGGACTGTCCTGATGGAATAGAATTGTTGAATAAAGTCCTTATTTTGGTTTTCTTTGCCCACAAAAAATATTCTCATAGCTTCATAAAATTACGGTTGAACCACTGATGTCACATGAACAATTTTGACGATGTCCTTACTACCTTTCTGGGCCTGGGACATTTAGTTGTGTTGCTGTCTATGGGAGGGTCAGAGATCTCTCAGATTTCATCAAAAATACCTTAAATTTTGAAAATATCTTGAAAAATGTTGTGTTCTGAAGATGAACGTTGGTCTTACGGGTTTGGAACAACATTAATTAATGGCAGAATTTTCATAGAAATCTACTATAAAAATAATCTGAAAAAAAATAATTTGTGGAATAAGACTTTTTTTATTAATAAGTAAATAAATTGTCTACATAATTTTATGAATATTTATGACATGTTTTATATGATACGTTTTACACGTAATATCTTATTTAAGATTTTTTTAGTATGAACATTATACTAAACAGTTTCACAATATCAACATGCCAATACAGTGTCTTCAAGGTATCAATGGTAAAATTTATTTTTCAAATAACATCATTGCAAACACCGCTAAAAAGAAGGAAAAAAAAGAAAGAAACCCAACCACCTTAAGTTGGTTTAAGATGTCTTCTTTTAACCTCATGGGATCTGTCTCAGCAAAAGAGTGCAGCATTATACAAATGTTTCCCCAAACCCGAATATTCATCTTACACATAAACATCTCATGGTAATCCATAATTATTTTACATTTTGGCAAATTGGTAGCTAATTCGTACAATCCTAATGGGCGGTCACACTCCACTTTTCCTTTTATTATCTTCCATTTTTCCGATTTGTGAGAGAAACCGCGAGCATCTGCAAATTTCGCTGAGTTAAAATTTGGACTCACTGCAAATTTGTTTTACATGAAGACGTGTGATCAATAGAATGCAAACTTTAAATCTGCAGAACTGAAGCACTGCATTAAACTGGAATAGATTGCATATTTTTACATATGACAAGTATTATATGCCAAGTTATGCTTTTTAAAGACGCTGCAGGATGTGACATCATATTACAACCATTGTAGCGTCCATAGAAATTTGCATGCTCAAAGTCTAGTGACCGCGAATTTATTCATATTTTTTTTTACTATCACTTTACTCCCCAGTGACGGTTATGTTTAGGGGTGGACCATCATGCTTATACTTTTTTCATGCTTCATGCTTAATTGTACGTTTCTGTATGAAATCATTACCTCGTAAAATATTTCGGTTTTCCCGTGAGATGCAGCATTTACTCCCTGTCATAATCTCAGACCTGTCCATCAGTCAGTGTCCTCCATTCCAGTTTGGTGTCGTATGCCATTCCCAGCTCCTCCAGTTTCTGCTGCAGCTGAAAAACAAAAACGTCTGTCACCAGCGAGATGCATAAGAACCTGAAAAAAAAAGCTTTGTTAGCAAATGACGCTAACCTTTGCCAAGATGGCTGCTTTCAGTTGAAGGTCAGACACGTCCTGATGAGATTTCACTTGGATTTTCAAAATCTGCCTCTTCTTCCGCACTGAGTATAAACACACAAACACACCTACTTTTACAATGAGAACTGGTTAAAAGCTCAACCAGTTGTATTTGTTATGCTCAGCTGGTTGCATATTTTTCTTTCTCTCTACTCTGCTGTGACAACAGGCTAGGAACTCATCAGACATCAGTTAAACGAACATTATTTCTGCAATTCAACTTTTTACCTTTACATGCAGCTGCCTGATACATTCTGATAACTAATCTTTTCATTTTCTGTCCAGATATTTTCATTTTATGATGGTCCAGAATTGGAGACACAGCTGCAAAAAGTGATTTTCTTCCTCAGAATGTTAGTCTTGTTTTCCAGTGCAAATGCTTTATGCTTAAAAGAAAATATCCGCCAGTGTGGTCAGAAAAATAAACTTGTTTTTTGAACCGTTGATCAGTTTGATCAGCTTCAATTAAAACACGACTTCTTATCTGAAGTCATTGCACATCTCCAGTAAATGTATCTTAATTAAATAAGCTTTACATATTTATACTGGAAAACAAGACAAATAGAACTTTTTGGGTTCACCATTATAAACACACAACCATTGTAGGTGTCCCTAACAAAATATTGCAAATACATTCCATTTACACCAGATAGCAGAAGAATGGCTTTTTGCGCAACTACACTGTCTTGATCATTCCAACAGTTCTGCCATCGTCGTACCGAATGGTGGGCCACACATTCTCCTCATATCATCTGGCCTGACAGGATCTCCAGTTTCTTGAATTTAAGACGTTTGCTTGGTGTTTTATTGTGTGTTGTTTTAAAATTTACCTTTTTATTTTTTTTTCTTTTTCTTTTTTAAAAATTTTTTTTTTTTTTTGTTTTTTTTTTTTTTGCTTTTTTTTTTCAGACTATATGTAATCGTCTTTGAATAGGCCGATGTATGCGAAATGTCCTGCAGGTATCAGCTGCTGGATCTGACGGTTCTCCTCCTCGTTCCTCACACTGACCAGCTCTGTGTGATGCTGTCTGCAGTAAGTCTGAGCGTCTCTCCAGGACTTCGGCTCATTAACGTAGACGTATTTCTGGTTATTATCTCCCTGACCTAGAAGATTAAAAAAGAATCAGAATGAATACTTCTTCAAAGCCAGATATCTTCAGAAAGATCTTGCTGAATGCTCACCATCGTAGCACATGAAATATCTGATAGGAAAACAGTAGGTGTCGTATAAATGCCCATCGGTATACATCACTGCACAGTCTTCATACTCTATGAGGGTCAGGAGTGAAATAGAGACAGGGCACCTCTTCTTCTTTGGTTGCCCAGTTTCTGTATTCAGTTTCTCCTTCCTGGTAAAACTGTGGATCAGCCAGAGCCCAGCGCCACTGTTTACTGGGCTCTTTTCTTCAGTCAAAAAAAAAAAAAAAAATATCAAAAAAAAAAAAAACAAAAAAAAAATAAAAATAACAAATAAAACAAAAAAAAAAAATCCCATCTCATGTCTTACTCAGTTTTATCGTGACCTGTCATCCCAAGTATCTCCTCCATGGGGGGGGGTTCTCCTGGTCTCGACTAGTCCCACCAGATCAATGTAATTCTCTCGACAATATTGTTGAGCCTCATCAAATGTCTTGGATTGATTCACGAAGTAGATGATTTTCTGAGATGAAGTATGTGAACCTTAAAAAGAAGAATTTTTAATGGGTTATATGGAAAAATACACCTGCAAATTATTCTGTTTTAGTTTAAATGTGCATCTACTCACAAATGACGAACAGAACGAAAACGATTGTCAGCTCCATTACT
>JADLZN010003993.1:0-50765 GCA_018155175.1 Sinocyclocheilus anophthalmus | reverse complement strand
ACACGTGAAGGCTAAACTTTATTCCAATGTCTTGCAACGGTTTTTAACTATAGTAAAACAAGGCGATTTGGAGAGTAGTACTTTAACTCTTGCACTCCCAAAACAGGATACCATTCATACCGATGCACCTGCTATTACACCTGTTAGCGCACCTGCTACCGCATCTGTTAGTGCAACTAGACCGTCGCCTAATAACGATGCTGGAGAGGATCATATTGTCAATGAAATCTTAAACAACGTACCACAAAGGAACTTAAAAAACATCAAATTCATTTTGAGTAAAATGTCTAATGCTAAACAAGTGGTTTCATGGACAGATTCTGGCGAGTTTGTATTTAAAGGTGGCGTAATCACTGGGTCGCACATGTTAGATTTGGTTAAAAGTATAACATCGCCTCAAACAATCCGCGATGAATACAGACCACGAGGGTGGAGGGAATTTCTGAATGCTTTTGCTGTTTTAAATATACCATTTTCAACTTTAGCCAACCCCCAGGTTAAACGCACGGTAGAGACCCTTAAAAGGAAATCACCTACCCCATTGAAAAAATGGCAGGTTAAAAAACATACGCCAAAGACTACGACACAAACTAGCAACCCCGTTGGAAATGTGTTTAATTCACCGACTCTTGACGCTAACGCCTGGTTAGCTTTTTAATATCATTGTTTGTAAATATGTTTGAAATATTTGTATTAAGACGTGTGTTGAGTTATCATCCTGATGTTAATAAAAAGACGGAAAAAGATGCCTGGTTATACATTGTCTTTATTTATACAGTACATCCATATTAATACATTCATGATTACATAGTCTTTTATTTATTAAACATTAAATAATAGGGGAATTCTAGGTGTACTACAGAGACGTTTTACAGATCTGTACGCACTGAATACAGTTAAACGTATCGCAGAGAGAAGGTTTCAGTCTCTTTACAAATCGAGTAACCATGTTATCGTTTTTAATCAGGTCATAATACATTTTAACAATATTTTCATAAACGTATCCTTTTGACATGTGATACAGAAAAAACACACAATGTTGTCCGCAAGTATCTGATGTGAAGTCTTGAACCTGTTTGTTAGTGTATTGCACACTAATAGAATTGTTTTTTAAAAAGTGTTGGACGGTCTTCGGAAAACGTGGATCTTTCGGACATCCGCCAAAGCTATCAAAAAAACTGCTAACTCTAGATTTGTTTATGTAGATAGCGACCCAATGTTGCCCCGGTTTTGTGGAGGGGTCGGTATTAAAAATAAGCATAGATGGTAAATTCTTTATCTGTGTTTTTGGGAGATAATCACATGGTAGTACTCCTAAAAAACACGTATTGTGAGCAAATTTATCCATAAAAGCGGTTAGTTGGACCGTATTCATCTCGCAATGTCTCAGTAATAATCGACTAACACCTGTCTTCGATTGGATATCTCAACGATTGAATCAAAAATCGCATATACGATAATAGTTATGGATTGTCTGAGAGGCTGTCTGAATCGAGCTTCTAGTCTAATATTCCCCGATCTAATTAGTGAAACATGATTCGAGCAATCTTCATCAGGTGTTAAATTAAAAGCATAGAGGGTGTATCCGTTTAGAAAATCCTGTCGATCTATTGCCAGAGGCTGATTTTTAAGGTGTCTTCCGGTCGATAATACGAGTTGATAAAAGTCCCTCACAGCAGAACCATTCTCATATTCTGGCTGAAACGGTTTGGATGGAATTTGGATACCATCTAGGTATAAAGCCAAAAATTCCAGGTTAAAATGCTTAAAAGCAAAAGGATTTTTATCATACGCCCCTGAAAAGGAGGAATTTTCTGTCACTGCTAAAATGACAGATTTCGGTAGTGTTCCGAGAAAAAGATTTTCTTGATTTGACACACGAGACCCCTGCGGTATAGAGAAATTCTTCAGACACACACGGTCTATGGGATATTTAGCAGTGGTTGATAGAAGTGCCTGAGCGTGTCCCAACCGAACACCGGGTGAAACGGCAACTTTTTTCACAAAAAGAGACGTATGTGCTAGTGATGGAAAGTTAGAACAATATGTCATCTAGACATTAGCAGAACTCGTTCATTGGAAGCGGGGTCAGCGTATTTTTATATCTATTTCCGTTCAAACATTAACTTTTCTGAAGGAAAATCGCTATGTATGGGGTCGTAATTCTACGACGTTACTTAGCGTGGTAAACGCAAGCTCTTCATAACCCCGTATTTCTCGGTGTGGTCAGTAGCCAATCAGATGTCGCACGGGCGTCGTGTGGATCGACAACAACATCGCCAGGGCAGTGGTGTAAGATCACGCTATCTAGGGGTAAGGGTATCCAACCATCGTCACGATAGCCCCAGCCAGAAAACGTGAACTCACCGGTGGACGAAAGTCTAGATCAAGGGCTACCGCGTCAGCGTCATGGAGAACTGTTTGAACCGAACCAGGGGTCGAACCCTCGCTGTTTATTAAGATCCGTCTGGGCGGGTTTTCTTGATTCGCGTGTATAACAGAGAGTATTCAATCCGTAGTAAGGCTTCCCCGTCCCGGTATAAAGAAATTCTAGGGCGATGAAACCGTTATTGCATTATGGTGGTATTTCCAACGTACGTAGTTTTTCATTGATGGCTGGGTCATGGTGTAAATAAATCTAGCTCAGATGTAAGACTTCCTCGACATGTTGTGGAATAGGGCATGTTTAGAAACTAGTCTTAAGGGGTCTTTGACACGGACAGGATTTTTTACACGTTGCGCCAGAACGGACAGCGATGCGTTTTTGCACTGTAAGTCTGTCCTAGTCGTTAGACTTTTCACGTGGCACGCCCCCTACGGCATCGCACCCGGTGTTTAAAGACCCCGTGACATAACATTAACCGTTGCCGTTTTGTCCGTTATTATCTTATTTCGTTTTACGATTCTCGCTAGGCTGTGGTTACAACGTCGTAGCTATATTTCTTCAGCAGTTTTAGATGCGGGTTTTGTTACTAAAACCTCTTTTAACGCGGGTAGAGGCGCTCTTGAAAAGGGGCTAAAAATTCCTCTACCGCTCCATACATAAACGGGGCTGCAATCCCGGTAACCGTTACGGCTTGGTTGCGCTGGTTAGCACCAACACAGGTGGTCTGTGGGGTTGTAACACGACGACTATAGTGTAGTTAAAACAATGTACACAACTTCACATGTCTGAATGAAGTTTAGCAACAAATTTACCGTTAAGTGAATACAGCGCACGACTTAGCTCGGCGTTTTTTTTCTTTAACCTCTCGATGTGTAGTTAATCTTCATGAACTATTAGGATTTACTCCCGCCGCCTCTACGTAATGTGGTTTGATCGAATGTGTTTACCCACAAACGCGGGCACTGATGATTGTTGAAGACGTTGACAGAGGGTGTGTGTGTGTTTTGCGCTAAGTTCTCGTAGGGTACTATCCCTTCGGTCTCCATCGATGTATCACGAAACTGGATGTGACAAGAACATCGATCATATCAGTGTATATATAATCTATCTACGGCACAGCCTCCCCTGTTTTTTTTCCCCTCTTGATTTATCACCTTGTGTTGTCCTGTTTCACCAGCCACCTGCACTCGCAGCTGGTGCATACGTCACAACAGGTGCACCATCAAAATGAGCGTTGTGAGGTTGATTTACAGATCCTAGAGACACACTAGGTTTTAATCCTAAAATAATAGCCAACTTCACGTAAAATACCAAAGATGTGTTCGCCGGTGCTTTTAGAAATATCCTATTTTTGATGTGGTCATACCCAAGAGTCACTCGCGGCGGTAGATTAGCATTTATCTCTCTAACCAGAAACAATACATCCTCGTAATACCCCGGTTTTAACGTATTACATACTTTAGATATGTTTTGAAGGTTTTTTTCTTTAATGTAGATAATCACACCCTCACCCTCTTCGTAATTTTCTCATCATAACCCAGTATATTGGGTGCGGAGTTAATAATAAATGGTGCATCCTCATTAAATGTGTACCAGGAAATAGGGTAGTAAAATTCGATTAATCCGACTTCCCATTGACCTTTGAGGTTCATGCTTTTCGCTAGTCTTGTTTTGTAATTAGAAATACTATTGTCAGGATAAACATCCATTGATGCGTTGCATGGTAGCGTAACAAAAAATCCTCCCTCGCCCATGATGCAGATTTTCACAAATGATACTTATGACAACCACGCTGCTACTTTAAGGGATTCTGTATGTCCACGATCTCCCATTCTGGCAACCATGAGGATAATTTAGGTGGCCATCCCACCATTTGATAAGACAAAGCACTTCGCGACCGCTCTTTTTTCGATCTAAAATCTTTTCTATTTTAAACAACTTATCTTGATTCACAATAATTTTTTGTAATTCTTTTTCATAAAAACACCCGTCGATAACCTCCCCATCGTAATCTTGTAATCTGTACACAGGTGGTGTCCGAGGTATACATGAGGCTATAGTGAAAAACTCTTCTGTGTAATTCTGCTCGTAGCCCTTAGAAAATACGTTTCTAACTTTAGATATCCTAACAACATCACCTATTTTATACCTAAAGACAGTTGGGCCTTTATGCAGCTTTCCGTACAAATTATTAAACACGACCTCTTCATTTTCTTTATGAACGTCTAAAGGCCGCATTTTAATGCTTTTGTGATAACTTGCGTTATATCCGTCTATAAGATCTTGTAAGATATCGTGGTAACACTTTGAATTGATGGCTGTTAAAAATCTAGCCATTCTTGATCGAAGAGTCCGGTTAAAACGTTCAACTACGGATGCTTTTACATCACTTGCTGTAGCGAAATTATGTATGTTATGCTTTTTCATCAGTTGTTGGAAATGTTTGTTAAAAAATTCAGTGCCTTTATCGGTCTGTAATTTTTGCGGTACACGTCTTTCTTTGAGTATAGCCTCCGGCCCTGTCTTATTCTTCAGCGGACGCGCCCAAGCGTACTTACTGAAAACGTCTATGCAAGTCAGTAAAAATTTTATATCGTCGTTTTCTTTCGAATAAGCAGACATGTCAACCAGATCTGCTTGAAACTGTACATCTTTCCCGTACACCACCACTCTATTCTGCTTGTATTTAATAGGTGCGGTTCTGTGTAATGTATAAGCATCCTGAGCGGATAACCAATCCGACACTACTTTATCCTTCAGAGTTACACCGTATTCCTGTAGCACACCCCGTTTTAAGCGCTCTTTACCCCCCAAAGAACCGGGGTTCGTAGGGTTGTAGTACACTTTTTTCATTAATTCAGACATCTCACCCTCACTGTTTTTCAGAAAATAATGACAGAGTGATTAGCGTCAAAAGGTTTTATTTGCAATAGAGGACACACACAAACATTAAATATGATTGGTTATACAATAACATTATATATCATCTAGATAACGAAGGAATTTCAGGCACATTACAAAATTTTTCACTATCATGTATTCAACTAATATGTCAATAATTTTACATACATCCAACGGATCGTTTCTTGACAACAACAACATTACACACACATCGGTTACATAAGTACAGAGACATAAAATGTTACCTATTTTAAGACTTTCTTCACATTCAGGCATGTGTTCGAGAATGTTTTTAACAGTCATACGGGGGTTATAACCGTTTGCGATACATTGGGTTGTCATAACACACCAATCGTTCAACATACCCCTCACAATACACATTTGATTTTTTAATTTCGTTAAACGTTTATTATCCACATAACATTCATGATCATCATCGGTAATCTTATACAATAAACATATTATCTCGCTCTTAATTCGTTGTTCAAATAAGAGTTTTGTCAGCCATATCATGTTGCAGAGGTTTCCCATGGCATTGGTTAGTCAGAGTCCGTAGCTGCACTCTTCTTCAAGCTGTCAACCGCGTCGTAAACGGCCTGCTCGCAGGTTTCATCCACAAGTTTCGTCCTGAGTTCAGCCAAGCCCTCCACTATGTACATCTCATCTCTGAGCTCACACAGAACGGCGTCGACAACACCCTGAATTCTCTGCAGATGCGGTGTTAAACCGAACAGCTTCAAGGTTCGGGCCAGAATGAGGTTTAGATCAGGTTTAGACAGTTTATGAGACAGTTGTTCAAAACACCCCAGAAAATAGTACGCAGGTGCCTCATAGAGACATGAATGTTGTGTTTGCGAAGGATGATCGACCTGACAACCATAACAATCTTTCTTCAGCTGTCTGTCAACCAGATGCTCCAGAATTATGGCAACAACAGCTTTAATGAGCTTATGACCGGTCACACCGATGCAGCCGTCGACTGTGTCCGAGACGGCTTCAGAAGTTGTAGCGTCAGATGATCCAGCGTGAGGAGGCCTGTACTTTGCCAGGAAAGCGAGATTATGGTATCGAGGTTCTGTACAGAATTTGTTCATCCAGTACCGAGTCGACGGACGTTCCCGACGCGGATGCGGAGTCTTCGCATACAAACAGGAGGAACTGAGTATTTTTTTTTTTTTTTTTTTTTTTTCTTGGGTCATGTTGCGGGCTGAATCGCTTGAGTGATTTTTCCTCTGCGAGTACGGGGTGTGGTAGTCTGTATTTAATGATTATAGAATGTAGGCGGAGCTACGTGAACCCCTCTCCGACTGGACACGCACCATTCAGGGTGAAACAATCTCACTTTTATGTTGTTGTATCTGTCAAACGCCTCGCACCACTTAAACAATTTGTCTATCTTACCGAATATGTCTTCTAACGCAGACACATCTTTCCATTGAAACAAAAATTTAATGGTATAGTATTTGAGATGGTCCTCTTCAGATATTGGCCATGCGCGTTCAGGTAGGTCCGAGCTGTGGTCTCTACAAAGTATATAAACGTAATCATCAGCGTACTTGTTAACGTGGTCCCCTAGTACTCTGTACCTCATACCTGGTGTGATACCATTCCATTCCCCTATGAACAGAGGTTCATCGCATCCGTCTTTTAGATCCCGCCAGACGTAGTTGTAAAATAAACACCAATCTTTTACGTTGAAAAACAGCTCAGGGTCGTCGCACGTATCGTAAGTGAATCTCTCATCATTGTCCACTGTACTCAGTCTGACCTCCCGGTTGTTCTTGTCAAAGTTGTAACTGCAAATACGGTTACCGAATAAATGAAACTCATACTTAACATTATCCAAAGTTTCGTGGAGGAATTTGGCCAGACACGGACCATGTTTCATCTTCCTCGGTGCCAGAGTAAGATCGCTCATAGCAGCCTCAACACTCTTCTCAGGAGTTTTAGGTGATGATGCCTCAGCCATTGTTACAGAATAATATCCTGTTTTTTCCAATTCACAAAAATACCGTTTGTATTTTGCGTCTAGGTAAGGATGTTATTCTCAACAGAAACCCCTTTAAACACGTTACAACCCCGTTTTGGGTGATTAACACACCACCGCTGTTAGGGGTTGGGTTTGTAGGTGTGACCTGAGAGGTGCGCTCCTGAGCTCATTCAGTGTTTTGACAGCAGCGTGTGAGGATGAACTGACGGAAAACAACGTAAGATGAGAGGGTCTTTTTTCTTTTGTTTAACTTGTGAAAAACTCTAACTAGTTTTAAATTGTAATGGTAGAGTGCAACATAGACTTTGCCAAGTATCTTATTGCTTAACGGTCTGATATTTTTTTTGTTTTTGTTTTAGATGGTAAGATAAGTCAGCATTTTTTCTTTCTTTTCTAACAGGTAACAAACTCTCAAACTTTTAAAAACGTAACTGCCGTATTGTTTAACGAACGTATCTGATATATATATAATGTGTGTGTATATAGATATTTTATTTTTTTTTTAGATCACGGTGAGATGTCAGCAATTTTTTATTTTATTTTCTAACCGGTAACAAACTTTTAAACTGTAATGTTACAAGATTTTGACTGCACGTACTTTTTAACAAACTATCTGGAAGGATACTTTTTGTTTCAGATCATGGTGACAAGTCACCATTTTTATTTCATTTTCTAACCGGTAACAAACTCTAAATAGTTTTTAAATTGTAACAGAAAAAACTGCCGTATTGTTTAACGAACTATCTGATACTTTTCTCTTTTTTTGGGTTTTAGATAGTGGATAGCGGCCTAGTTTTTCTTTTATTTTTCTAACTTGCAACAAAACTCTAGCTAGTTTTAAATTAACCAAAAAAAAAACAAAAAAAAAACCACTTAACTTATTTTTTGTTGAACCCTGGTTTTATCTTGTGTTATGGTTGAAACACAGACATTACTGTTTATATATTTTATATAGTTTGATGTTTTTCTTGAAATGTATGTTTGTGTGTGAAAACTTTAATAAAAACTTCCCTTATCCCTGTTTAATAAGCATATCACGTTTCACAATTTAAAGTTTAAAGCACATAGTTAAAAAACAATTAACCCACACAAAAACACTTTCCCAAACAATCATAAAATCCATGGGTTCATTGGGGTGGATAAACAGATGGACGGTTAGATGGGTGGGGGGTGTACAGAAACAGGTGTCCAAACAGATGTCCATTTATGATAGGAGGAGGGGGGTTTATGAGGGGCAATAAATAAATTTTTTTGTTATATAGTAGCCTATACTCTCTCTACCGACGAAAGGGAACGTGAATGGAGTTCTGTCCTCTCTCTGTGTGCCAAAGTTCATAAGTTTCCTGCAGCGGTTATGGGTGGCCATTAGACTCAGGAAGGCGGAAGAGGCAGCAGCAGAAGCCAAATGATTCAAAATGAGTTACTAGAATAAATAAGGAACTCACATTTCCCACCACAGTATATTTCGACACCCCCCGACCTACCCTGCTATTTATAGTTAAATTATAAAATACTATTTATAATTACCATTTACAACTATAGGAGAGCAGAATATAAACACTAACAAATAACCAGCAGTGACACACGTGATGCTTCAGCCACAGTGTGAAGACCAGTTTCAGTAGTGACAGGGTTCGACAGACAAGACTTTTTTCTGGTCTTTCAGTGCTTTTGTTTTTCTGTGTTGAAGCAGTTGAACAGTTACATCTTAGGAAGTGTTTTTACAGTAACAAACACAGATTGATGAATAGTTCCTCATTATTAGTTTGTAAGGTTGCTGACAAATTGGTCATGGGAAATTCAAAGAAACACAAACGGGTCAGATTATGCCACATAACATTTAATGTTGTCTTTGAAAAGCAGAATAAAACACAAGTATTTTCCCTTGTCCTCATGTCACATCCAAGGATACTATACTAGACACACTATAAAAGGTTAGTTCACCAAAAAGAAAATTATGCATTAAGTGTCACCCTCATGTGGTTCCAAACCTGTAAGACTTTTGTTTATCTTCAGAACACAAATTAATTTTTGATGAAATCCGAGAGCTTTCAGACCCTCCATAGACAGCAATGTAACTGAAATGTTCCCAGGCCCTGCAACATAGTAAAGACATCCACATACCATGACACATGCGTGTGCAATGGCAATGGCGGCGGACTGTCCTGATGGAATAGAATTGTTGAATAAAGTCCTTATTTTGGTTTTCTTTGCCCACAAAAAATATTCTCATAGCTTCATAAAACTAAGGTTGAACCACTGATGCCACATGGACAATTTTAACGATGTCCTTACTACCTTTCTGGGCTTGGGAACATTTCAGTTGCGTTGCTGTCTGTGGAGGGTCAGAGAGCTCTCAGATTTCATCAAAAAATATCTTGAATATTTTGAAAATATCTTGAAAAATGTTGTGTTCTGAAGATGAACGTTGGTCTTACGGGTTTGGAACAACATTAATTAATGGCAGAATTTTCATAGAAATCTACTATAAAAATAATCTGAAAAAAAATAATTTGTGGAATAAGACTTTTTTTATTAATAAGTAAATAAATTGTCTACATAATTTTATGAATATTTATGACATGTTTTATATGATACGTTTTACACGTAATATCTTATTTAAGATTTTTTTAGTATGAACATTATACTAAACAGTTTCACAATATCAACATGCCAATACAGTGTCTTCAAGGTATCAATGGTAAAATTTATTTTTCAAATAACATCATTGCAAACACCGCTAAAAAGAAGGAAAAAAAAGAAAGAAACCCAACCACCTTAAGTTGGTTTAAGATGTCTTCTTTTAACCTCATGGGATCTGTCTCAGCAAAAGAGTGCAGCATTATACAAATGTTTCCCCAAACCCGAATATTCATCTTACACATAAACATCTCATGGTAATCCATAATTATTTTACATTTTGGCAAATTGGTAGCTAATTCGTACAATCCTAATGGGCGGTCACACTCCACTTTTCCTTTTATTATCTTCCATTTTTCCGATTTGTGAGAGAAACCGCGAGCATCTGCAAATTTCGCTGAGTTAAAATTTGGACTCACTGCAAATTTGTTTTACATGAAGACGTGTGATCAATAGAATGCAAACTTTAAATCTGCAGAACTGAAGCACTGCATTAAACTGGAATAGATTGCATATTTTTACATATGACAAGTATTATATGCCAAGTTATGCTTTTTAAAGACGCTGCAGGATGTGACATCATATTACAACCATTGTAGCGTCCATAGAAATTTGCATGCTCAAAGTCTAGTGACCGCGAATTTATTCATATTTTTTTTTACTATCACTTTACTCCCCAGTGACGGTTATGTTTAGGGGTGGACCATCATGCTTATACTTTTTTCATGCTTCATGCTTAATTGTACGTTTCTGTATGAAATCATTACCTCGTAAAATATTTCGGTTTTCCCGTGAGATGCAGCATTTACTCCCTGTCATAATCTCAGACCTGTCCATCAGTCAGTGTCCTCCATTCCAGTTTGGTGTCGTATGCCATTCCCAGCTCCTCCAGTTTCTGCTGCAGCTGAAAAACAAAAACGTCTGTCACCAGCGAGATGCATAAGAACCTGAAAAAAAAAGCTTTGTTAGCAAATGACGCTAACCTTTGCCAAGATGGCTGCTTTCAGTTGAAGGTCAGACACGTCCTGATGAGATTTCACTTGGATTTTCAAAATCTGCCTCTTCTTCCGCACTGAGTATAAACACACAAACACACCTACTTTTACAATGAGAACTGGTTAAAAGCTCAACCAGTTGTATTTGTTATGCTCAGCTGGTTGCATATTTTTCTTTCTCTCTACTCTGCTGTGACAACAGGCTAGGAACTCATCAGACATCAGTTAAACGAACATTATTTCTGCAATTCAACTTTTTACCTTTACATGCAGCTGCCTGATACATTCTGATAACTAATCTTTTCATTTTCTGTCCAGATATTTTCATTTTATGATGGTCCAGAATTGGAGACACAGCTGCAAAAAGTGATTTTCTTCCTCAGAATGTTAGTCTTGTTTTCCAGTGCAAATGCTTTATGCTTAAAAGAAAATATCCGCCAGTGTGGTCAGAAAAATAAACTTGTTTTTTGAACCGTTGATCAGTTTGATCAGCTTCAATTAAAACACGACTTCTTATCTGAAGTCATTGCACATCTCCAGTAAATGTATCTTAATTAAATAAGCTTTACATATTTATACTGGAAAACAAGACAAAATAGAACTTTTTGTTCCCATTATAAAACACAAAACCATTGTAGGTGCCCAACAAAATATGCAAATACATCACATTTACACACAGGCAGAGCAGAAGAATGGCTTTTGAGCGCTACACGTCTGATCATCCCACAGTCTGCTATCTCGTAACCGTTGTGCCACACATTCTCCTGATTCATCTGGCTGATCAGGATCCCAGTTTCTGAATGAAGACGTGCTGTTATCAGACCAGATGTAATCGTCTTTGAATAGGCCGATGTATGCGAAATGTCCTGCAGGTATCAGCTGCTGGATCTGACGGTTCTCCTCCTCGTTCCTCACACTGACCAGCTCTGTGTGATGCTGTCTGCAGTAAGTCTGAGCGTCTCTCCAGGACTTCGGCTCATTAACGTAGACGTATTTCTGGTTATTTGTATCCCCCTTCCTAGGACAGCTCCAGTATGATTTAACCAAGCAAAGAAATCGAATGAATACTTCTTCATCAAGCAGCATATCTTCAGCAAGATGCTTGTCTGAATGAACTCACCGATCGGTCATCAGACACACAGAAATAATTGTGATAGAAAACGTAGCGCTGTCGCTACCCTTTTTTTTTTACCACCCCCCCCCCCCATGCCCATCGGTATACATCACTGCACAGTCTTCATACTCTATGACGACCTCTTCTTCTTTGGTTGCCCAGTTTCTGTATTCAGTTTCTCCTTCCTGGTAAAACTGTGGATCAGCCAGAGCCCAGCGCCACTGTTTACTGCTGCTTTTCTTCAGTCCAATCCAGGCGGACTCAGTGTACGTGAAGCTGTCAAGCCCAAGGAGCTCCTCCATGTCTGCCTGGTCCGACAGAGTCACCAGATCAATGTAATTCTCTCGACAATATTGTTGAGCCTCATCAAATGTCTTGGATTGATTCACGAAGTAGATGATTTTCTGAGATGAAGTATGTGAACCTTAAAAAGAAGAATTTTTAATGGGTTATATGGAAAAATACACCTGCAAATTATTCTGTTTTAGTTTAAATGTGCATCTACTCACAAATGACGAACAGAACGAAAACGATTGTCAGCTCCATTACTAAATACGTTCACCTGAATACCTAAAAATGAAACAGCACATTTATGAAGGTATTTTTGGTGCAAAACAACTGAGTGACCGTGACAGCGGAATTTGTAGTTGTAGAGAATAGCCACACATGTGTATCAGTAAATCTGAAGTCACAGACAAAAGTTGCAAACATGTAGATATTTTTTTCTCTCCCACAAACACACACACAGTTACAGTTCTTGAATCCTTCACTGCAGGTGCACAAATCCTATTCTATGAATCACAAATCAAAAAAACTTGTATGCTCACATGTTTTGCTACTATTGCTGCAGTGAATATGGTGCAAAACACATTCACACACCTGCATCAAAAATGTGAAGTCACAGACGAATTTTGTACATCCGCAAATCAGTTTGTGAATTCTTGCAATTAGATTTGCACGCTTGTAGAATGTTTTCTTACATATATTTTTTTTTCTTGGATGCTTTTTCTAGCACAAACACAAGTGCATAACTACAACGGCGTGAATCTGCTGCTACGAGTCTCAAACACTGTTTTTCGCTTGCAAATGACAAGTTTCACGCTCTCTCCCTTATGCACCGCCTATCTGTGTGATAAATGGTGCAAAAGTGATTTGTGCATCTGTAGAGGCAATGGCGTGCACTGTTCAGAGAGAGAGCAGAGAATTTCAGCCAATCCGAAGAGCTCATTTGGGCGCCTGAAACACGCCCCTTAGTTTTAGCCACAACCCCGAAAAATCGCGAGCTGCGAGCATCTTGACAGCGCCAAGTATCAGAAAAGGTACGTGGATATTTTTTCTGTCTGCAATCATTGTTTATCGCTTAAATATAGCTACGTTGGTAAACAGTGTTTCTTAGTTAAGTTAGCAAATCTTATTTCACGAAAGGTAAGCTAACGTTAGCCTACCTGCACTGTTAAGTGTGCTATTCAATCGTCTCGTATTAAATTACACTGTCTAATATAACGATTTATTCCTTGTATTCTGTTATGCTTTACCTTATAGAAAAATAAAGGTAAACTAAAGGTAATTTACAGCAGACAATCTATAGTAGGTAAAAACAGGATATAAGGAATGAAAACTGCGATACTAAAAGTAATTAGTATCCTTACCCAACATCTGACGTTCGTAATTACTAGGCAAATTACTACTTAGATTGCTGCTGTAAATTACCGTAGTTACTATAGTAGGCTTTTAGCCCAATAAAAATTACTATTCACAAAGAAAAAAAACATGGTATCCTTGGTTTTAACTCATCACCTGCGAAGAGGCACCTGATCTGTCATTTCTATAAGGTAAAGCATATCAGAATACAAGGAATAAATCGTTATAGTAGACAGTGTAATTTAATACGAGACGATTGAATAGCACACTTAACAGTGCAGGTAGGCTAACGTTAGCTTACCTTTCGTGAAATAAGATTTGCTAACCTAACTAAGAAACACTGTTTACCAACGTAGCTATATTTAAGCTATAAACAAATGATTTCAGAAAGAAAAAATAGCCACGTACCTTTTCTGATACTTGTCGCTGTCAAGATGCTCGCAGCTCGCGATTTTTCGGGGTTGTGGCTAAAACTAGGGGGCGTGTTTCAGGCGCCCAAATGAGCTCTTCTGATTGGCTGAAATTCTCTGCTCTCTGAACAGTGAGCGCCGTTGCCTCTACAGATGCACAAATCACTTTTGCACCATTTATCACACAGATAGGCGGTGCATAAGGGAGAGAGCGTGAAACTTGTCATTTGCAAGCGAAAAACAGTGTTTGAGACTCGTAGCAGCAGATTCACGCCGTTGTAGTTATGCACTTGTGTTTGTGCTAGAAAAAGCATCCAAGAAAAAAAAATATATATGTAAGAAAACATTCTACAAGCGTGCAAATCTAATTGCAAGAATTCACAAACTGATTTGCGGATGTACAAAATTCGTCTGTGACTTCACATTTTTGATGCAGGTGTGTGAATGTGTTTTGCACCATATTCACTGCAGCAATAGTAGCAAAACTTGTGAGCGGACGAGTTTCTTGATTTGTGATTCGTAGAACAGGATTTGTGCACCTGCAGTGAAGGAATCAAGACACGTGTACCCTGTTGTGTTGTGTTGGTGGGAGAGAAAAAAATATCTACAAGTTTGCAACTTTTGTCTGTGACTTCAGATTTACTGATACACATGTGTGGCTATTCTCTACAACTACAAATTCCGCTGTCACGGTCACTCAGTTGTTTTGCACCAAAAATACCTTCATACACATTGTTCCATCAGACTCCATTAATGTGATTTTAAAATTGGGTGCCTATTGGAAATTATTATTTTTTTTCCATATTTTAGTAATTATGAAATATTAGCACTGTTATTTCCCTGTTCATTGATGTGAAGCTACTTTGAATCTGTATTATTTAAAGTGCTACAGAAATAAATGTGACTTGATTTGGATGAAATAAAGTCAAATAAAGAAATAATGCTAACATTAAATTAAAAATGGAATAGCACTGAATTAATACAAATATCTTACAATATTTCACTTCATTTTGGGATAAAATTATACAGGGAAATATTAAGTACTTATATAAATATAAATAAGAATCCATAATACAAACAATCTCCTACCTGTAATGTTAGCTATGGAAATCCTGCAGTCTTCTTAAGCCGTTTTTGCTCTTTGAGGTTCACTTTACACGACCTTTATCCCTCGGCTGGATCTACCGCTTTGGATTTCCTTTTTACTTGCAAAACCTCCCAGTTTGGATGGCATGGATTGATTTCCCCCCTGACATGTCTTGAAATATGAGGTGCTTTATTGAAAAAGTGCCAGAGAGCAAGGAAATGGTTTGAGGTCAAACAGACGATTTATAAACAAAACCTGACAGGCCAAAAAAATGACTACTACATGATTAACAAATAACGATCAGAAAATTTCAGCTGACTACCAAACGCAGTATAATTGGGGTATCTATTTCCACAGTGTGATAAGAGACAGAATTTTACTAATGGATGACTATTATTTTCACAAAAGTATTTGGGGACACAGACGGGAAATGTTACTGCAATAATATGAACTAGTGCACGTATTCATCCTAATTTACATGTGCATTTATGCATTTAGCAGATACTTTTATCTGAAGCCATTACAGATAAGAAACATCACAAGCCATTTGCCCAAAATTTCCATAGTACTCAATGCTGGATTAAGTAAAAACTAGCCTAGTAAAGCTAGAGCAGATGCATGTTTCTGTGCTAGATAATTGGGGAAAACCCCATGCATGCATGAAAAAAAAGGAAACTTTTGGAAAGTTTTTCCTTTGCATGCGGCTGCCTAATAAATTCTTAATTATTATTGTTATTTATTTATTTTATTTTGTTCATTTTCTGTCCAAATATTTTTGCTTTTTTAATGGAAACACAGTAAACATACTGCAAAATGTGGTTTCTTACTCTGTTTTTCATTTGTATTGTTTTTATTTGTTCCCAGTACAAACATATCACACAAATCTTAAATCTAATAATGTATGATATGTTTATGCTTAAAACAAAATAAAATATCTGCCAGTGGGGTCATGAAAATCAATTTGTTTTGCTTTTCAAGTAAGCTTATTTTTCTGACCCAACTGTCAGAATGGGTGTTTGTTTGCTTTTAAGCAAAAATCCACAATAATTGCATGCAAATGTAAAATGAGAGAGAGGTAGAGAGAACCACTAAAAAGAAAAAACTTGTGTAATGGGTGATTGTGATGATATAAATGGATCAAAGATTGTATCTGTATAATTACATAATGCATTTGAGTAAATATGTTCTCTTAAGAAGAAGGAGGGTCCCACTTTATATTAAGTGGCCCTAATACCTGTGTACTTACATAGTAACTAGATGTGTATATAGTATGTAACCACAGTGTAAGTACACAATGGTACACACAGCCCCCTCACTCCATAAGCGGTAATTTTGTTGTAAATACACAAGAGTAACAAACCCCAAATGGTTTAAGTACAAATGTGTAACAGGAATTATAGAACTACATTTTGTCTTGGAACCACTTGGTAGGTTTAGGGATGGGAATGGGTTCCAGGGGGTGGAGATGGGTAGGTTTCGGGGTGGAAATGGGATCAAGGCAGGGGGTGGCGAAGATGGGTAGGTTTAGGGGTGGAAATGGGATCCAGGGGGTGGAGATGGGTAGGTTTAGGGGTGGAAATGGGATCCAGGGGGTGGAGATAGGTAGGTTTAGGGGTGGAAATGGGATCCAGGGGGGGGAGATGGGTAGGTTTAGGGGTGGAAATGGGATCCAGGGGGTGGAAATGGGTAGGTTTAGGGGTGGAAATGGGATCCAGGGGGTGGAGATGGGTAGGTTTAGGGGTGGAAATGGGATCCAGGGGGTGGTGATGGGTAGGTTTAGGGATATGTAAAGTGGGAGGAGTTGGATCTCAAGTTGGTGGAGTTGGTGCACCACTTTAATACCAGTGTACTTACATGGTAACTCCTTAGGAACTGTCCATTTAATATAAAGTGTAACATTCTGGACACAACCACAATTTATATGTAAAGCCTAACATACTGGCCGCTGCTGTGTAACATCAGAGTAATTACATGGTAAATCCATACGAATTGTTTACTTAATATAAAGTGTAACACTTCTTTACCAAAAAACGCTGTTAGTCCTTTTACACATTTGTACTTTCATTACCAAAAAATGTTGTTACCAATGTCCTGTTACACATTTGTACTTACCAGGGGGCGTAGATTACACGGGGGACGCGGTGGACGTGTCCCCCCCACTTTTAATATCACTTAAATTCGTCCCCCGCACTTTTTCGGGGAAGTGTGTTCGCATAGAGGTTTTCAAGAGCCGGTGTAAATAAATATAGATTTAAATTCAAAGAAACAGGATAGTCTGTGCATGACCTGATATTTTATTCGTACCCAGAATAAGACGAGATGAACATCACGGAGCGCTAAACACACTCATGCAGTGTATGTTTCATTCATACTCAAAGCCGGAGGTCGTATGAGGAAATTCCTAATATGGACAAAAACGTACAGCTATGGCTGTATGAAAACAGTTGTTTTCACAGAAAACAGAAACGTTTGGAAACATGAAGACATTCAACATACGATTGTGACAATATGGTTTATTTGTGTTCGTCAAGTCATCTCCAGGTAATAAATAAAAAGTACATGAATAATGCAGTGCTAATTGACATAACATTTAATACAGTATAGAAACTATTCTGCCTTATTATGTGATAAAAGTGTTTGTAGTATACAACCACACACATAATCTACACTCGCGCCGTTGCTCCCAGACACCTGCCTAACAGGACTTATAAGTCAATTAAAAGCTAGAAATTAGAGAAACATTAAAGTTGATCTACACTGCCAGTCAAAAGTTTTGAACAGTAAGATTTTTATTGTTTTTTAAAGAAGCCTCTTGTTCACCAAGCCTGCATTTATTTGATCCAAGTACAGCAAAACAGTAACATTTTGAAATATTTGTACGCAGGCTATTTAAATAACTGTTTTCTATTTGAATATATTAACAAAATTAATTTATAGTGATTTCAAAGCTACAATCTTTACATCATTACTCCAGTCACACTATCCTTCAGAAATAATTCTGATATTCTGATTTGCTGCTCAAAAACATTAATAATAATAATAATAATAATTAATGTTTCTTGAGCAGCAAATCAGTAGTATATTATAATGATTTCTGAAGGATTATTTGACATTGAAGACTGGAGTAATGATTCTGAAAATACAGCTTTGATCACAGCAATTATTTTAAAATATATTTCAAATAGAAAACAATTGTTTAAAATTGTAATAATATTTTACAACATTACTGTTTTACTGTATTTTGGAGCAAATAAATTGAGCTTAGTGAGCATAAGAGACTTTTTTAAAAACATAAAAAATCTTACTGTTCTAAAACTTTTGACTGGTAGGTTATATAGATTACAGAAATGTTATATTTTGTAATGTTGATATATATATATACATAAATATATAGGCTATATATTATATATTATCATATATATATAACATTTCCGGTCCCCCTCACTTCTGAAATGATTGGCTTACGCCCCCTGTACTTACACAAACCATTCGGAGGGTTGTTACATATGTGTAGTTACACAAACATTAGAGCTGTAGATACTATGTACCAATGTGTACTTACACTGTGGTTACATACTATATACACATCTAGTTACTATGTAAGTACACCGGTATTATGGCCACTTAATATAAAGTGGGACCAGAAAAAGAATTGCATGTTCCCTCTCAGGACACACCTTGAGCTGATTCTGCAGTTTCATCATGACCTCTAGATCTGTGGCTTGTCCTGCTTTCCACTCAGCTCAAGCATTGATCTTTTCCATGATGTTTTGTGTGTATTTGAATGATGTAAATAAGTGCTTGAGCTCCACAGGAGTCCATCATCTCAAATCTCCAGTATGCCATCAGCTTCATCGTGAGACTCTCATAGAGACTCCTAATGCGGTAAACATCCTTCACCGTTTGCACCGCAAACTCCAACCTCCACGCCAACGAAGAAGCAGACATTCTTATATAATGCAAAGCATGTCACAGGTCACATATGTTGAAACATACCGTGATTTCACCATGATCAACATTCATCTCAAACAATAAAGTCTGCGATAGGGGAAGGTTTGTCTTAGTGTGGCGATTGACGAGATGGAAATGCTGTACATTTATCAAATCCTCTCACACACACACACATGTCGTTTTTTATGGTTTATGAGGACTCTCCATAGGCGTAATGGTTTTTATACTGTACAGAGTATATTCTATTGCCCTACACCAACCCTACCCCTAAACCTACCCCTCACAGGAGACTTTCTGCTATTTCAGTTTTTCAATACACTCCATTCTGTGTGATTTATAAGCGTTTGAATTACGGGGACACTGAAAATGTGTCATTTTCTCGTTGTAATACCTATGTCATACACATGTTATTATACAAATTTGTGTCTCATAAACCACAAGCAAATGCACACACACACACACACACACAACTCTCTCACACACACACACACACAACAGACACACACACACACACACACACACACACACCACACTTACTTATCTATCTAAATGAAGACATTCCATAGAAAAGGTCTGTGAAGCAAAATGGGTAATACAGAAACTCATGCATGTGATGATGATAAGTATTAGGCATTAATCACTATTATTTTACATTGTGACTGTGCATTATAGAGTTAAGGAAATCAGACTTAACAATTAAACAGTTATTTGTGCACAGATATGTGATGTTGGTTCACAGTGAAGATATAAGAAATATTAACAGCATTCAACCTGTTTTAAATTATTTCTTTGGGTTTGCGTTTTGTGCATAATTGAATAACTAAAATAATTCAGCTTTAACATTTTCCCACAATTTGGCTTTTTACCGTTTTTTTTTTTACTAGATTATCAAAATTATGTTTACAAAATGATTGTGTTATTATATAGGTAAGAATAAATGAACAACGATAGATCATTGTGGCTGGAAACACACTCAAATGCTGTTAGCGCCTCACAGTGGTGCTTTGATTTTGAGGCCGTAAGTAAACAATTAAAAATAAAATAAATACTAATAATAATTCTAGAAATATATATATTTTCAGAACCTATGTTGTATGTCTCTAATTTGCAGTGAGAAAATGAATTAAGAAAAAGCTAGCTTGGCTCGAGCCTTGCCCCTTAATCACAGATGCTAAACGCTGTTGGTCCAGCCTGAGCCCTCGGACCGTGATTTCAGTCAAAAAACCTCGTCAAAAAACCTCAGGGCAATACCAAAGACAGTTGCTGTCTTGAGCACGACCTTCAGAACATTATCTGAAACTGATTTCTACTCACTTCTATAAAACTGAAGTGAAGGTAGGGGTTTACCCACACTGTAAAATCTAATTAGTTGGGCTTACTTAAAAAAAACATGCAAACCGATTGCCTTGAAAAAACTAAGTAAAGTGAAATAGCAATAGTATGTTGTACTGACAAATGCTTAGTTAGTATAGCTTACTTACACGAGAGTTCTAGTAACTAAAAAAGAACTGTAGGGGGTACTTGATCCTTTCATTTAGGTTTACTCATGACTTAGTATAGCTACTCACTGACTCCCAGAGTGCATTGCGGTATGAATAAATTATACAGTTGCTTTGTTTTACAGTTGTTGATTTTATTTGACAATTTTATTTGCTGTCTTGTGTCAGTAGCAGCACAACAAAAAGAGCAAATAAAATGGCTATTGTTACAAGTAATGAAAATAAATTAAATTGAATTGTTACCATTGTTGTGGTTCACGTGCTGACTGTTTAAGTCGGTGTGTGACTTTAGCATGTTACTACACAGGATTTAAGAATTATATTAACCCAAAGAAAAGCATCTCAGGGTCTTTATAAAAAGTTTTTGATAAAGTTGATTAATGAACACACACAACTAATGCACTAATGCTTTAATTAGAAGATAGGTCACTTGCTAAAAGCAACCTGTTTATTATTTTTCTTCCTTTGAAATCAAATAACTCTGACTTCATAATGCATTACTGCATTAACAGGAAGATAATTATAGTAACATAAACCAAGTTCCAAGTGCCCAACCAAAGGGAACGCTAATCACTATAATGGTTTTACAAAAAACACCCCACATTTGAGGAAAATCAACATCAATTTATGAAGTTAGATTATGTGATGTTCTCTCAAATATTTCAATTGTATTGAAAATTCAACATTCAATATGACTTTGGGAAACAAGTGAATGCAAATAGTGAAAGATAACTGCAGACATGGAGGAAATGAGTGAAAAGTCTATTAAGACTCGTTTTCTTTTCTTCTTCTGCTGTTGTTATGTTGCTCATTAGCAACATATTAGTGCACTGCTGCCTCTCACTGCTTTATTAATGTCATTGGTTCCTTTGTGGCTACTTGAATATTTTAAGTAAGTGTCACTCAAAACAGTAAGTAAATTGTTTTATTTGCCTTGAAAGTAGCTGTAACTTAATAAAACCTAGTAAGTATAACAACTAAGTAAAGATAACTAACTAAATCTAAGTAAGGTAAACTATTGGATTTTACAGTGTAACTAATAGACAGGGTTGCCAACTTTGCTTGCCGAGCTGGAGTGAGATTTAGATGACATGGTTGAATCAATAACACGGGGCAATATTTGAGGTTTAGGTTTTCAATTGTTCATTTCTTATTTCCTCTTAATAATGCAAATTAACCAAATACTCAAGCCTAATGTCGTACTAGATGCACTTTTCAGAACCTGTCCCTATAAAATCAAGTCAGGAATCTTGGTGTGATTCTGGAGACAGACCTTAGTTTCAGTAGTCATGTCAAAGCTGTAACTAAATCAGCATACTATCATCTCAAAAACATTGCAAGAATTAGATGTTTTGTTTCCAGTCAAGACTTGGAGAAACTTGTTCATGGCTTTATCACAAGCAGGATGGACTATTGTAATGGTCTCCTCACCGGCCTTCCCAAGAAGACCATTAGACAGCTGCAGCTCATCCAGAACGCTGCTGCCAGGATTCTGACTAGAACCAGAAAATCTGAGCATATTACACCAGTCCTCAGGTCCTTACACTGGCTTCCAGTTATATTTAGGATTAGTAAGTACTTTTACTCGTTTATAAATCACTCAATGGCCTAGGACCTAAATATATAGCAGATATGTTCACTGAATATAAACCTAACAGACCACTCAGATCATTAGGATCGAGTCAGTTAGAAACACCAAGGGTTCACACAAAACAAGGGGAATGTGCTTTTAGTTATCATGCCACCCGCAGCTGGAATCAGCTTCCAGAAGAGATCAGATGTGCTAAAACATTAGTCACATTTAAATCTAGACTCAAAACTCATCTGTTTATCTGTGCATTTACTGAATGAGCACTGTGCTACGTCCGAACTGATTGCACTGTTTTATGTATAATCATTTCTGTTTTAAACTGTTTTAAATAAATTTTAAATCATTAAAAAAGTTTTTAAATTCCTTGATTTATTGCTGTGATTATGATTTTATGATTATTTTACTTTCTATTATGTAAAGCACTTTGAATTACCATTGTGCATGAAATGTGCTATATAAATAAACTTGCCTTGCCTTGCGAACAAGGCACCATTTGATGTGGGATTTTCAAAAAGATTGAAACTAAAAGACAATATGCCGACTATATTGGATCCGACAGTCATGTCACACCACATAAGTGTGAGTAACTGTTTTCATTACGTGATAACTATTGCTTTGTCTGTTAAACAGATAGTTTGATATGTACTGAGTATTAATGCATTTTTAACCTAAATCACAGCAGTGCACATCTATGAGGAATGTCGCTGTCAAACATTACAACTTATTAAGCCAATCATAAGCCAGTGTTAGCATTTACTTCCGAGTCTACAGTTAATCCGCCACGATTCAAATAGAGTGTTCTGACGAGGGTGACAAAAACAGGACAGAAAATAGCCTATTAATTCGAATTGGATATTTTTGGAGGTAAAAACTGTGAAACAGCATAGGGGAGCCCTCGGAGAACTAGTACAAAAATAAAATTATAATTTAATAACATCAATAACCAACAGGTCACTGAGGGTACCAAAGGGTGCGCAATTTCATGGCTATCGTTTCTCAAACAACAAGTAAAGTTTTAAAAGCAGAACACCAAATGCAATTTACAATATATCAAATTAAAGTTTCGGAGTGAGGTTTGTGAAATTAATATTAAATAAGGCAGTAGGTCAAACAAGTATAGTGTACATATGATTTAATGCAAGTACATGCATTAAGTGTCCAAAAAGAATTAGTGGTTAGTTAAACTTAAGGGTCCACTTTATATTAATGGCCTTAACTACACGTTAAAAATATGTGCTGGGTTGTTTCAACCCACCTTTGGGTCAAATATGGACTAACCAGCTGTTGGGTTAAGTTGTTACATCAAATTTTGAACCCCAAAATTGGGTAGTCCATATTGACCAAAGTTGGGTTGAACCAAAAGCCAACATTTTAGAGTGTACGATTTGTACTTACATTTAATTAATCATTTGGTACAATGCACTTATTGTTTACATACATGTTTTTACATTGTACTTAGATTTTAAAATACCATCCTGTAATTATATCTGTAATTAATTTCTGTAATTACACTGTTGACCCATCCTTTACACCTTGACCCACCCTTAAACCTGCCCATACCACCAAACCTGTCACTAACTTTACCCGTATCCCACCTCAATAGCAGCAGTGAAGTGTTTTGCAATACAATATGAACACAATAAGTACAATTATTTTTTGATGTAAGTGCATAGTAGTTAAGGCCACTTAATATAAAGTGAGACCAACTTAAGTATATTATTTAAATTATTCCATAAGTACTTTTAAAAAAAAAAGTGTTAAGTGTAGCTTACTACCTGGACCTGTAACAATGACCTGAGATGACTTCACCTGAGCCGGGGATTTATTATAAAACAATACCATCCTAAAAGTGTACGTATGCACAAAAGTTTTCAGATTTATAAAATGTATTTATGTATGCCAGAACCTGTGCAAAAATCCCTTTGTAAATCCCAGTTGGGGGGAAGATTGTGCACACGTGCATCTCCACCCCGTCTCCTCCCCAAAATCACCATATATGGAGCTTAACACCGAGTTTTACTATGCATAACCTCATCTGCATATCATTTCCATGCATATTCCATCCACGTGACAGCATGTTTAACACCATCAAAGAAGACGTTAAGGAAATATGAGATACGGACTAAATGCCATTTTTTCCATACACAATTTTTATTGCTGAAAATCATTCAGTATCCTTGTTGTTTTAGAATAATTATCAAAATATCCATAAAAACAAAACTGTTTAGTTCTCAGATAAATAGCCCGGAATATAACTGGCCTCATACATTTCCACTGGCCAGACGGTATTTCAATTGTTTTAAACAATTCAAATCAAATTAAATGTATGCAGTTTTGCTGATAAGGTGAACATATTTGAGCTATTTTTTGTGGAAACAGATAATCCTATATTTATTGCAGCGTAAATACAATTGCATGTCACTGACAAAGTATTTTAAAAAGGAAACACGCAAATCTTAGCGTTTTTTTTTTCAAGTCGTATCCTTCAAACACAGTGCTATTTTTCATAATGTTGTAGAGATGCCTTCACACGACATTAACACCTCGTGCAGCTGCGGTTGTACAGTAAGCTATTATCATTGGACCTATTTGAAACGGATAATGGACAGTTCGACCATCGAATCCAGAAGTGTCCGCCATAATATCGAAGTATGTGTGCATCATTGATCATTGATCAAGCCCCTGTTGTTAAAAACTGTTTAGATAAAACCAGATCAAAAAACGGGGCATTTATACCAATAAGCGCCAGCGCGGGTCAAATTTACCTGCTATATAATGCCTGTATGTTCGCGCTGTCATTTTCGTGCTGCTTATGTTTTAACATAATACTAGGCAACACCTTTCACTCACTGAATTAGCGGTTATCAGTTTCATAAATAAAGACAAAATGTGTAAAAGAAGGCAATTTATGAATGCTGAAGAAGTATAAGAAGCACTTAAAGGCCATGAGCGATGGAGAGCCTGAAGTGTGGGGAGATAAGTAAAGCGTCCTGGGTCGGCTCAGCATTTGACGGCGATCAATAGCCTATATCATATTTAGGCGTTTTATCCTAATGTTACTCATAATTGTTCAAAATTTGGATTAATTATTTAATTTTTGATTTGCCATTTCTATCATTTATTGTTCGCTTCTGTGTTGCTATTTATTCTAGTCTGCCTGTTTCCTGAAGAAAAAAAATCCGATCTGATGTAATGAATAAAAAACATTAGTTTTTGTATTATTACCCAAAGTTTACTGGTGTTCTTCTTGTATAATTCAAATTATAAATGATATAACTAAACAAATTAATAATTCATTAGGTGAAGCTGTGCGCTTGAATTTGTCATTGCATCATCCTATGCAATGTGGTGAATTAATATTGCTCATTATTGTCTATAGGCTGTTTTAGTTATTTAAATAACATAGGCTATCTTAATATATTACTGACATTGTATTATAATAGCCTATTACACCACCCAAATATGTATTTACTTCCTTCTAATTCTCGCTGTCAGTGCAGGCTTGTTTAGCTTAATTTTGACCATTATGAAAAGTGACTATAGTGTAGCCTGCATAAAAAAGCTTAGAACATAAAACAACAGGACAAAAATATAGTTGATGACTAGACATAATCATTTCATAGACACTTCTTCGTGAAGACAGTAGCATAATACAGTGAAATAATATGTTCTTTAGCCATATAAATACAGCTGTCATGTGCGTGTGTAAAATTTACCCGCTGGTGCTTTTAAGTATACTGCGACCCCTGGCGGTTCTAGTGTTAATGAGTGGAATATTTCATGTAACTGTGTACATCGAAATGAAAACAGTTTAAAATCATCGTTTACGTCATTACTTTTCTCACTCCAGGAAAAAAAATAAAAGAGTTTTCTACGCATGGTCTAGAATGTCCGTATGGTGCGTACATATTTATGGCAAGTTTATTTTTTTATAAATCCCGATTTGTGCGTGAAAAATTGCATACGCATATTTCTATGCAATTTTGTGCATACGCAACGTTTATAAATGAGACCCCTGATCTTTATTAGACACTGAGAGGGGGAGAAGCTTAATACAATTTACAATACAATTATTACAAAAAATGAACAGTCTGTGTTTAAAATTAAGAAAAACAAGCTTCTAAAAAAAATCAGACCCTGATTATGGTCTTTAATTGGTTAGAGTTCAAATAAAGCAAACAGCTGCTCATTCCCCATGCTTGCACTGTTCTCTGTCCATTCCCGTCCCTGATAGCACACGTACATCACAGAGACGTCTGCATTTACATCTGCAAGACACATATCTTTAGATTGTTTGCTTATCTGTAACACATCTATAAAACATTTCCTATCAGATTTCAAATAGACGATTATTAGACTTCTTTAAGATGTTTATGATTTAGAACGCATGTAAAACTGACATCTTACAGACGTCTGTCAGATGTTTGTATACAGCAGATGCTTTCCAGATCATGAAATCGTTAACAGACATCTTGCAGACATACGTGTGCTATCTGGGGTGAGATTCTGTTCATCTTACTACAGCTCCAAAGGTACAACAACATTAAATGGCAGGAAATTTAATAAAACAAGAACATCAACACAATTAAAATTACAATATATAGATATTAGACGTAAAAAAAAAAATCTATATTGACAGTGAATATACAGAAAACTTAAGTCATGTTAAGTTTAATTATTTTAATTATATGTATTGATATCTTTATTTGCTGACAATACACAATTACACAAGATAGTTTTACAATAGTTCTGCTTTCAAAGTATTCACATAGTAAACACATGAAGAAATTTCAGCCAGTGTAATTAGAATGAAAATCATCTTTAATGAATATGAATGTAGTGAATTAAAGGCAGTGTCGATTTCCAGAGTATTAATTTTCCCTACTTCAATGACCTGTAAATAAAACATTTTTGTTTATTACATCACATAGTTTTTATAATCATTCCCTATTTCATAAGTTATTGTACAGTTGAGAGAACAGACTCACATTCTGGATTAGCTACATTCACTTTCTTGATCACCCGTTTAGGGGTTTGAGACCAACGTAGAGTCACATCTGTCAATCCTCTAGCAGCTAGAGCAGATCTCAACTAAAAATAACATGTTAATACTAAAGTGATTTACATTGAACTACATGATGAATTCAAATATTCATGTTAAATGTCACTGTAAACCCAGATTAAAACTTTGTCATAATATTCCTGATGAAGCAAATTTGGAGCAATGTCAGTCAAATTTGGTTACCTTTCAGTCGGTCACTACGAGTCACGTCATGACCGACGAATTGGGATCTCGCTTCGAGAGACCAATCTACTTCAAGTGTAAACTAAACGAGCCAATGCACATTGGCATGCTATGATTTTTGTATCCAGCTGCCGTTGATCACAGCGTGAGCATAAAAAAAGCAGCAAATGCAACACATACCAGTTTTTTGCTTCGGAGCCGAGCGACAACATCGTTCTGCTCTATCAGTGTATTCAGTGAACTACGAGTTCAGCGCGCTCTTGGAAGCTTTTGTGTTGGCGGACGGCGCTTCAGCGGTGGTCGTTCCTGTGTCGAGTGGGTTGCACACTTCAGGTTGCACTACCCCCTGTCATGCTGCAAGCGGCCTACTCCCCTGTGCGCCTCAGCACGTAAAAGAGCCTTTCCCTAAAAGAGCCAATTTTCTCTAAAAGAGCTTACACAGGTGCTTATTTGTAAAGACGACGGATCGTCTTTTTAAAGATGCCGTTTCACACGTGCGTTTCTGGATGCGGTCGTTACGTGGCGCTGGGTGATGTTCACGATCGCTGCCTCACTTGTTTGGGCATTAAGCACGCTGAGGTGGCATTCATGGATGAGTCATATTCCCATTGCGGGAAGATGACCATCTAGGAGCTGCGGGCCAGGCTCCGTTTCCTCCAACGGGTCGGAGCTCCGTTGCCTCTGCCGCGATCTAGTGCTCGTTCTGGCGGCAGCCAGGCGAGGAATACTTCGGGCAGTAGCACGGGCAGTCTGAGGGTTACAGTGGTGGCAAACCCCTCAGGGTCCCACCACTCCTCCAGCGCTCCGCAGACAGCAGAGCCGCCAAAGGAACGTGCTGGGCCCTCTTCAAAGAGCGTACCAGCGGTATCCTTCGGTGCTCTTCCCGACGACCGCATGTCGATCACTGCATCGGAGGGAGCGCTTCTATGCGAGAGTAGATTCTGGTGACCCGCCACCTCGGGACGGTTGGCAATGCGGAACGGATCAGAGATGCGGCTATGCTTCCGGGCTCGCCGAAAGGGTAGGCTCGGGGGAATTCTCCATGGTTCCCGAGCCTCGAGGTTGATGATTGGTTTCTTTGCGGTTGGCTGGGCTGGCTTCCAGCGCCTCGCCCCGGTGCCTTTCTTCCCGGAAGTGCATGAGGAGCTTACCAGGTCTTGTAGCCGGGCGTAAGCAAGCCGCCCAGCCCGTCCAGGCCCCCGTCAAAACCTGGCGGCAGCAGAAGAGCAAGCAAGCTCCTGAGACGGGCAGACCCAGATATGAGAATTACTCTTCGGGAGATGGTGTACGAACCACTCCCTCAAGGGGAGGGTCAGGATGGAGAATCATTGTTTTGTTTTTCCGCTGTCGGCTCAGGTCGACGGTGGGTAACCCAATCTCAACAAAGAGCAGTTTTCACTATCTGGACACAAAGACCGGACACAAAGCTTTAGTACCTCAGACCAGCTCTTTGTCTGTTACGGAGGCCGGCAGAGGGGAATGCTGTCTCTAAGCAAAGGATGGCCCACTGGATAGTGGATCCCAATTGCGGTCACGATTTGTGACTGTAACGTGACGACTGAAAGGGAACGTCTCTGTTACATATGTAACCCTTGTTCTCTGAAGGAGGGAATGGAGACGTAGTCCCGTCACCACGGCTGCTGTACCACCACTGAGCGGCCGGGTCACCGGCTCGGCTCCGAAGCAAAATCCTGGTATGCGTTGCATTTGCTGCCTTTTTATGCTCACGCTGTAATCAGCGGCAGCTGGATGCAATCATCACATGCCAATGTGCATTGGCTCGTTTAGTTTACACTCGAAGTAGATTGGTCTCTCGAAGCGAGATCCCAATTCGTCGGTCACGACGTGACGTCTGCGTTCCCTCCTTCAGGGAATGAGGGTTACATACGTAACTGAGACGTTTCTATATACTGATTACTGACAATATATAAATGGATAAAATTAAATAAACCAATGTTGAAATAAATCTACAATGATACATACAAAGAACTGTAGCACTAGTTATCCATGTACATCTCCAAAAGCAGAAAGAAACTACTGGTATTTTACAGTAATAATGAGGGTTGAAGTTGTTTTTTTCTCTCACCTGTTTCAGTACATTTTCTCTCATTGTAGAGACAGTCAAATCATTGCTGGACTTAAACTGCATTTTTACAAATGATTTTTTAAAACAGGGACCTAAACAAATACATGGATATTCATATGTATATGTATATACATAAAACATCTTCTTAATTTAACACTGAAATATCGGAAATATGTTTTAGACCCTATACACAATTTACTACAGTTTGCATTTATTAAAACATATCCACTGTCAAAAAAAATATACGATATTATTAAGACATTATTATTATCTGATATTCTGATATCTGATAACAGCATTACCGGTTTACCTTCTTCATAGACCTCCACCTCACACAGAGTGAGTATCTTCATGTCTCCAGGAATGATTAGATTCACGTAACGTCCCTCCATCCCACCGCATGAGTAGCTGTAGGACTCACCTGCTGGAATAGCAGGAATAACAGCACATCTACACACAAAAACAGATGAGAGATGTAAAAATACTCTCATATCCTTCACATTTGTGGTCGATGTCTCGTGCTCTTTCAACCTCAATTTCCTCACATGGGATTGTTGTTGCTGTTGTTCTCCAAAGTGTTTCCAATGCGAATCTCCATTCCGTTTATTCGTTCTGCACAGCAGTCGTTTCTGTTAGTGATGACCACTCTGTTAACTCGGTAAATATGATGTAGATCCAGCCTCCACCATGGGTTAGTCTGACTGAGAGTTGAGGAGCATCCCGTATACAACTGCTGGAGACCTCGATCAATGGCTTTTTCAGCAAACCAGTTCTCAGATGTTGATGACTGTGTAGAAGCACCAGCTACTGCCAGATTTTCTAGAAAATGTATGAACAAAAATGTCACAATGCATCTTAATGCTCAAAGCTTGTAGCAGAGGCAAAGATTATTAGTGAACAGTGACTTGAAGTGAGAAATCAATTACTTTGACCAAACAAAATTGCATAAATTATGATTTTGTGTCTCTTTTAAATATGTTTTAAGCATGGCATGAGAGTACATGAAATATATATTCATGTAGAGTTTTAAATTCAAAGCTCTACAACAATTAATTACCTGCCAAATACCCGTAGACTTCAACCTCGCAAAGACTAAGAATCTCCCAATCTCCAGGAATATGAACAATCACGTAACGTCCCTCCATCCCATTACATGAGAAGTTGTAGGACTCACCTGCTGGAATAGTAGAAATAACAGCACATCTACAGACAGAGAGAGAAACAATTAGAGAACACATTCACATAATCCTTCACATTTGTTCTTGATATCTCACATTCTTTCAACCTCAAGTTTCTCACATGGGATTGTTGATGCCATTGTTCTCCAAAGAGATTCCGATGCGAATTTCCGCTCCGTTTATTTGTCCTGCATAGCTGTCATTTCTGTTAGTGATGACCACTTCACTAACTCGGTAAACATCACGCAAATCCAGCCTCCACCATGGGTTAGACTCATTAAGGGTTGAGGTGCATGCTGTATTCAACTGCTGGAAGCCGCGATTACTATCAGTGGCCTTTTCAGCAAACCAGCCCGCAAATGTCGAAGACTGTGTTACGGCTCCTTCTACTGCACGATTTCCTGGGAAATTAATAAAAACCTTTTGTGATCCATGTTTATGCATAATTTGAACAAGCATGAATGAGACTTCTATGGAAGCGTATTTCCACGGAATAAATCCATCTCTGACAAACAATGCCGCTCTCACACTACACATCATGTTCTCACGCAGTGAAAAATACACCGACAGACAAGACAGTGCAGGTTACTTCTGGTATGAAACAAGGTCTCAGGACTTCAATATCAAAGTAGCATTTTTAAAAAGAATTCAAACAATAAATATTGTTTTGTGGCTCTTTATTGTGTTGTGACAGATCGCTGTAGTGCCTCAGTTCAAGCAGCACATGCGAATCGATTGTCTTTTCATATGTACTTAAAGCACGACATAAACATCAGAACGTATTTTATTTCAACCGCACAACACACCCTTTTTCAAGTTTAAGTCCACCGAAGTTAATCTACTCTCCGTCTGATTTGTGGTTAAGGATAGAGGATACAGCTGCGGCTCCTGGGCATGCGCACATCAATATAGTGTAAGTTTTGTCACACTGTAAAACAATAATTACTGTTTTTGCATTATTGTTAGGGGTAGGTTTAGGGTTGGGTTAGGTGTAGATGTTAATAAAACACAATCAAATTCACATTTTTCTGAACGAGGAAGTCTCGTCCAACTGGAACAGTGCTTTACATTTCCGGTCTCTGTTTCAAGTCACAATAACAGATTTTCCAAGCCGATAATATAGTGTGAAACCTATTAAAAATGGTTTAAAAAAACACCACATGGCGCCATAGTTTCATCACTTTACAGTGTCACAATGACAATGTCTTTTTGCAGTAACTCACCTGTCATAGTTTAATAAGTGGGTAGATGACATGAAGCGGCCAACGTTAGCTGCTTTGAACAGTGGGGAAAGAGTTTCCTATAACTGTACTTAGTAAAAGTATTGCTATTAAGGGACTTTATAATTTTTTTTATATTTTACCCAAAATGGACGATGTGAGATTTGAGCGGGTAACCCTAACCCTTAGACCCATGTGTACTTTAATGTCTGTTTCACAAGTGAGACCCAGACAATCCCTATAGGACAAATGCATCGTATCCATGAATAACATGCAGATAGACACACTCGATGACGAAAATGCGAAGACAAATAAACACCAATTACAAATGCATGATCTACTTGACATAGCTTGTATTACAGTAAAGATTTTTATACACCCAGGCATTTCTGTCTCACTGTGATAAGAAGCAACTTGGAACCACAGAAGCTAACTGTTTCAAGCACGACTGATGTTATATAGTGATTTTGTAGCAAAACATGATATTAGTCTCATAAGTTGTCATGTTTGACGCTATGTTAAGCAAACTACCTATCCCTGTTGCCAGGAGCAAATGTTTTATAACTAATTTTATAAAATAAAATAGTACATTAATGTATAAGATTATGTGGTTGTTTGTAAGAAGGACAAAAGCAAAGAAGGGTAAGTGAGGGTTTAAAATTAAATAAAGGGTTTAAAACAGTGTGAATAGAAAGGTGCCAGTAAAACATAATGTGGGGTATGGGTAAGGTTGGGCATCATTTGAATTTTAATGATTCCAATATTCTTGTCAATTCCTAATTTTTTTCTCGATTACAATTGGAAAACTAACTAAATAAATAAATAAATAATCTTAGATATCATCTTATTACAAAATATATAATAGTTAGCTGAATACTATGAATGAAAATAAACAGGCTTAATAACACTTACACAAGGATGTGTGTGCAGCAGAGAAAACAGCCCGCGAGTCTTCTTGACTTGAATGGTTTAAAATCACATTAAAAGTGGAGTTTGTTATAAAAACTACAGGTGGACTCCAGGCACATTTTCGGTAGGACAAAAAAAAAAAAGAGCAATTTATTGAACATTTTTACCCATACCTAAGCTTGGGAATCCAAAATCTATTCCAAATCTGGAATAGGATGGTTAAGGTCAGGAATCGTCTAGTTGTTACAAAATTAAAATTTAGATTCCTCTTATCGATTCCTTTGTGCGCATTTTAAACCATTCAGGCACAAGCAGCCTCATGCTCTGTTTTCTGTACTGCACACATAGGGGCGTAGCCATCATTTCAGAAATGAGGGGGACAGAAATGTAAAAAAAAAAAAAACCTCAACAACTTTTGTCTAATTGACAAGCTTTTTTTTTTTGCTTATGTTTTTAATTGGCACAAGAAATTCAAATACAGCTGACAGATACCATTCCATGTGTATTTCTATCATTGTTTATCTGTATTTTCCTAATGACAATTTTGATGGTTATACAAAAACCAATAGCAGATCGTCTAATTGTATAAATGTTATGTCAATTAGCACGCATTATTCATATACTATGTATTATGAAATTCAGATATACAGCGGCTATTTTCTAGGGGTTGCCTTTGTCCATATAGGATTCGGAACATCATAAGTTATTACTTCCACGAGCCTGTTTTGGACTTTCTGCGCGAGAGCGCCCTCCAGCTTTGAGTATGAATGAAACATGCACTGCATGTTCACATCGTCTCGTTTTGGATATGTAAAATCGGCGGTTCACAACAATAGCCATATGTAGTTTCTTCACCCAGTGCCCACAACCAAAGCACGGACACATAAAAAAGTGATTTAAAATGAATCGGCTTACCAGATAAATCATGGTGATCTATCAGCCAGATGAGAACGTAACAAGTGCTCCATCCCAGGAGTTTGAAAAGTGCCCGTCAAATGCCGGCTCGCTCTTGTTTTCCATCAGAGCCTCTTTTGTCTTTTTTTTTTTGTACTTTGGAATTTTTTTAAGACACAAGTAAATAAGCCAACATAAAATATATTTCTTTATATGTAATTATGCAGGAAATGTTAAACATGAACATATATCTGGTATTAGTATCTGAAATTCATTTGAATATACAATGAATAACACGATACAAGCCTCTGTTACTATATTGCTCTTTGTTGTATTGAAATTCAAAGTGGCATTTCCATTTTGGAAATAAGCTTCCTTTGTACCATCCTGTATTTGAGTCGCAGTATTTTCTGAATATTTAGGGTGTATATTGAATGTCATGATTGGCACACTATTTCAGACTTTTAGATCAGGAATTTATGTGTTTAGATTAACGTTGCAATATGAGTAAACTTATGTATATATGTTGAATTAATTATTATTTTAACCAACCCTTCTATTCCTGCTTTCAAAATTAATGATGTTAACAAATAATTGTTGAAATATTTGCAGTTAGCTTACTGTACGAATAAAAACACTACAACAACAATAATACACCTAACAACTAAAAATTTGCCAAAATAACTGTACAAGGTGAATTAAGTTATATGTGTATATAAAGCATATATCTTTATTCAGATTTCAGAATGAGCATGTTGTCATTTGTAATACATATGTTGAGCATCCAATGCTTATGATGTTCATCTGATGTTTGCTACTGTATATGAAGGTAACTTTTAAATACCTAGGGGAAATCCCTGACATTAAACAAATAACCGTTTACATGCTTAGGGCGTTTGCATTGTATGAATGTACAGGGATACTTAAGATATAAAAACGCTGACTTGATGTTTTCTCATTAATTCTATTAATTCAGTATAATGTATGGGAATATCTAGTCTCAGCCTCAGACATCACGCCCACAGACCGTTGGCTGAACGTCTGATGCATACGGCACACTTAGCTGGAAACACTTTAGGAGTTTTGAAGTTGTCATTGGGTTGGCTGAATTAAACCCTATTCGCACGGGATTAGTATTATATGGGGACCTTGTGTGATTTTGAAATTACCCCCCCACATCTGAATTTCGTGTGGCTCATTCACACGGGATAAGCGAAGCCTGTGATTTTACTCGAATTTACTGACTCATCTCCCGGATACGATGTCAAGGCTTTGAGTGTCCCTTATGGTCTAGATGTATTAAAAAAATAAACTAATATAGTTTCGTGCTTATAGGCCTATTTCACCAGGTTAAAATAATATCTCAAAACCTTTTCAGCTTTCTCTTTCTGCAAATTAACCTCAAAACCTTTTCAGCTTTCTCTTTCTGCAAATTGTATGGTGTAGCGATATAACAGCACCCAAAATGCTATCAAACACTCCAACGCAGCTCCATTCTTCGCGGAAGATGGATAAAAAAAAGAGCACAGCAAACAAAAACCTCGAAAAAATGATATACGGCCCGCCAAATCATAGAGATGCCGATTCGCACGGGACTAATAATATCACAGGACGTCGGTTTTCAGCGAAATATGCTAAGTCATTTGCGGGGGAATTTTTACTTTACAAATTACAGACATGGCCGATTCGCACGGGATTAAGATCACAGACAACCTCCGCAATTATTACAAATGACTGGAGGTCACCAGGTAATACTAATCCCGTGCGAATAGGGCTTTATACAGGATTTGCGGGAGACGTGTGTGTCGCGTTCTTTAACATTCTGCCTGGAAACAAAGATGTTGTGATGCCAAACCCCTTCATGGAAGAAGAAAGCCATCGTGCTTACAACTGTGACGAGCGCTTACCAGGATCAACTAAACACTGGATTTTCAAAAGTATGTGAAATATTTAAAGTTTGCAGCATAGAATTTTTAAAATACGTCCAAGAGTTTTACTCATCTTTTGTTATTGTGGGGACATTTCCTCGCCCCTAAAAAATTACCTTACCTAATACCTGTAGACTCCAACTTCAACAAGAGTAAGCATTTTGTCATCTCCAGGAAGATGAACAATCATATAACGTCCCACCATCCCACCGCATGAGAAAGTGGCCGTGGCACTGGCCGCAAGAGTAGAAATCACACCACATCTACAGACAGAAAGATTGTTTGTTATTGGTTTGTCTTAATCTGCAGTGCTATTAATAGGCTAAATACAGTCAAATAAATCCTCACATGGTGTTACTGTAAACGTCAAGAAAGTTTCCGATACGAATCACCGCCCCGTTAATCCTATCAGCATAAATATTTCTATTGGTGATGGTGACTCTGTTCACTCTGTATACTTTCAGTAGGTCCACTCTCCACCACGGGTCAGTCTCTGATTTGGTGTGGGCCATGGTGGTCAACAATCCATCAATAGCATAAGTGGGTAGCCAGATTCCATAATCTGATGACTCACTAGTTTCACCCCAAAGTGCTGCGTTCTCTGGAAAATGTTTCACGAATAAAGGCCAGTAAGAAGTCACCATTGTTTTATTCTTATCAAGCATTAGATCTCAAAGGGGATTTTTAAAGCATCTTACCAAAGTAATCTTTATTACTTATCAGCAATGTCAGAAATTAAGGGTGCAAAAAATGCCAGAGATATTTAAAGTGAACAGGCAAAAGAACGAACAGCTATCCGGCTATTTATTTCTTTTTTCAAGTCAGATAATGTAATTTCTAAGTACTTTTACATTTCTAAGTACTTTAATATTTGCCAGATCAAACAGACAAAACAGAACAAAGATTGAAATAAAATGAATGCTTGCCTTCTTGTCCATTTGCCATTCCTTCAATCAGTAAAAACCCTGTGGACATGAGATTTAGGAGTAGAACTAGGTTTTGTTAAATCACAATCATATTTGCATTCCCTTTGATATTGTCACTAACAAACTATCTAAATGATAATGGAAACATAAAATAGACATAATAATGACAAAATCTGCAACAAGAAAAATATTGTAATCTAAAGTGGGATGAGGAAACATTCCTGTAAATCACTATCAGGTGTTCTTGACAAATACAGACTATCAAACTATTTTTATACACAAATGAGCATCTATTTGTCATAAGATTTGTTTGGTAAAGTAGTGTGAATCTAATAAAAAGCAGATACATGAATGTTGTACTTTACCCAGTAAAATCCACAGGATATTGTAGAGCTTCTTCATGGTTGTTTAAAGGCATCTGTCTTTCTCTTAGGATAGAGAGTGTGCATTATATACGTTTTATGGAGGACGATGCATTTAAATGTGCATCACATGACATTCCTCGTCTCTCCACCCTTCCGTCACATTCTCCTGTCTGTCAGCTGCAAAAACACAGACAAACAAATAAGCGTCAAATAAGCAAGCAGCTGTAGAACATGTGCAGGACACTTAAATGTGATTGTGCTTTTTCCATTGATGAACTTACATTAGGACATCAGAGCTCCTCCATTTCTTACTGTTTTTAAAGGTTATGTAAATCTTGTTTGTGTTCTCTAACCTTAATGTAGTTTAAAAGTTCTAGAATGCATGAATGAATTATTTAAAAGCAATCAAAAACATTAGTGACATCCATTGATTTATTTTTTTGCAAATTTTGTGTCCTCAACTCTCCAACATTTGCATTGACACTCATGCAGTACAGGCTGAGGTGGAGTTGTTTTGTTTGTTTTTTTAGTTTTGCATAGAACAACATTAACAGTAGCAGTTTCCAATGGTACCCTGCTGGCCAGCAGCACCAGTGGTGGTCATTGTTAACCTGGACATCGACTGATCCAGTATGGAAATCTAGTTTATGATCCGCATGTTTAATATGGCACAAGTTTCACGAATAGACCCTATTCCATCTAAGCTACTAAAAGAGTTGCTTAAGTCATAGATCCTCTTCTGCATATTATTAATTCACCAATGACATTAGGATATGTTCCCAAAACCTTCCAATTGGCTGTTATTAAGCCTCTCATTAAAAAACACAACTTGATCTTAGAGAATTAGTTAATTACAGACAAATCTCCCTTTTCTGTCAAAAATACTAGAAAAGGCAGTACCCTCTCAGCTATGTTTCTTCTTAGAGAGAAATGGTATCTGTGAGGTTTTCTAGTCAGGATTTAGACCGTATCATAGTACTGAGACCACTCTCATCAGAGTTACAAATTTCCTGCTCTCGAAGAAGCAGTCGAGCAGCAGAAGAGGACAGCAGTTTGTAAGTGTTTGTCTTGTTTTTTCATTTGTCGTTGCTAGGAAGCATCATTTCACTTACCGTGGTAAATACGTGTTCAAGTTGCATTTTTTCACGTGCGTATCGCAGAACTTTCCAGTTTCGGTTTGTTAAATAGTAAGGCGTGGCCAAAGCCAGTAAAAGTACTTATTTACCTGTTTGAAAGCACTTGTTAGAAGAAGCAGTCAGGCAGCGGAGGGTGTATTACGGAAAGATCCTAACTTTAAAATCTTATCTTATCTGTTTGGTAACCATTGTAATTTCAGTTAGGACCACATTTAGGACAAAAGCTATTACAGAACAGCGTATCCAAGGTAATGTTATCATTATTAATACAGGATAAGAGGGTTATTAAGAAACCTCGAACTTGACAAAAATTCTAAAAACTGTATTAAAGGAACACTCCACTATTTTTGAAAATAGGAAAATAGGCTCAACTCCCCTAGAGTTAAACAGTTGAGTTTCACCGTTTTCGAATCCATTCAGCCGATCTCCGGGTCTGGCGGCAGCACTTTTAGCTGTAGCTTAGCATAGATCATTGAATCTGATTAGACCGTTAGCATCTCGCTCAAAAATGACCAAAGAGTTTCTATATTTTTCCTATTTAAAAACTTGACTCTTCTGTAGTTACATCGTGTACCAAGACCGACGGAAAAATGAAAAGTTGTGATTTTCTAGGACGATATGGCTAGGAAATATACTCTCATCCGGCGTAAAATAGGGAACTTTTGCTGCAGTACCCATCGGTTGCAGCAGGCGCAATGTGATTACGCAGGCCTGAAAATAGTCCCCAGCTAGATACAACTTCAAAAAGCGATTTCGGCAACTCGAGCATATAAAATATCAGCAATAGTCCTTGACTTATTACGCGGAAATGAGGCTCCTTTTCTTGTTTTAAAAGAAAGATATCCTGGGATTGTGACTGACCAAGCGTGTCAGGACCTCGGTTTAGGTTCATCCGAAGGATGAGGTTGTTGACAGTATAGAGTCCCATTCATTACTGGGGCGCTAGGACCCACAAAGACCACCGGATGAGCACCCCTGCTGGCACTAACTAGCACCTCTTCCAGCAGACAACCTAGTTTTCCAGGAGGGTTCCCTCCAGGTATGACCAGGACAGCCCTGCTAGCTTCAGTGGGGTAACGGCAGTCTTGGGGTAAAAAGGGGGATACGGCTGCCCCCCGGCAAGGAGATGTAATCGTGAACGACTCTTGGAGGAACTGAAGATGTGTACATGGATGACAACACACACTTATAAGTATAACAGCTGAGTGCAACATGAAGTACAGTTAGCAAAGGATGCACCCCGCATTTACAGAGACAACAAAGCGTAACAGAGCAACATTACCGGTTTTATAGTGCAAGTGATACGCCTTACACCGTGTCGACCCTGGACTGCCGAGGGCTGGCGCGACAAAAATCCTATAGCTATTCATTATAATTAGGGATGCACGGATATCTGGTATCGGTTATCAGCCTGGATACTGAGTTCTGTACTCGTACTTGTACTCGTGAAAAGCCCCTGCTACCAAACGCGATACAACACAGCATGTGATACGGCATATTCGACAAAGAAACAGACGACAAACGACGAGAAGGGAGTTATTAGAGATAAAGAATGTCTACAAGTATATGTATGCAAGGAATAAAAACATTCAGTATTAATGCCTGTTAAAGTGATTTGCGCAAGATGGTAAGCAAACACGCTGAGTTGGATTGAGAGCGACGGCGGTTGAGATGCATGCATGAGCGTTGTCGAGTGCTATCAGTTATCACAGACATCACTGGAAGCTTGTTTCGATTACGTTCTGAGTCGGATTGTCAAAAAGGAAAAGTAAAGAAAACATTGCACACGTTACTTACATGGTAGGGAGGGAGGGGGAGGAGAGAGGGAGAGAGAGCGTGCACTTCTGTTGTGTGATATCTTTATTGGTGTTCGCTCACTTAGCACGCATCATTTGGATTAAAAACTAAATCGTAAATATAAAACAATGTATAGGGGCATCATATCAATCCTCATTTATTTTTTTACCCTTAGCATACAGACATTTACTGGGCGAAAGTTGAAACAACAGCCTGTGTGAATGCGTAGGGCTGTACTGGACTTGTCCTCTCATTCTGCACCGTCAAATACGTGCATGCATGTGCGTTGTGTTTTGTTGCTGCATGAGTGTGTCTGCATATACTGAGTGGCTTTGGAAAAAATAGCTGCACAGTTTAAGGATGAAAAAAAACGTGCTTCTATTATGAAATCCTCAGTTAGGAGATTAGAACGAGTGGTTCCCTACTTCTTTACAGCAAATCGCGGTGAGTCCAGTACTAAGCCATGCAATGCGCAGCTTAAGGCTAATAAATTAAAGATGAGTAGGCTACACGGAAGGGAGATGAGAACAAAATTGAGACAGTGAAAGTAACAAAAAACGTGTAAAATACATTAATGGGCATAATTAAGGTGAATAACCAAAAGGTATACAACCAGATCATATTTTGATTTTTGTAAACGAGTGGGTGTAGGACACTATAGTTCTTTTATGTAAAGTGAGGATAGCAAAATTAACTAAACTGTGATATATTATACCCAATAATTCTTCATACAGTGGATCTACAGTAAATGATAAAATTTGGGGAACAAAAATTATATTGTTTGACAAGAATTTTCTTTGACAAACTTTAAATAGAGTTTGTGCCTATTGTGCATATATAATTGTAACTATAGCGAATTAGACTGTGATTAATGTGAGAAATGTTGAGATGGTGTGATAAATTTTGGTTTGACTGTATCTATTTGATAAATTAAATTAACCAACTAACATTATACATAATCTTTTGGCTTCTGTACCCAATATTTAAAAAAATTAATAAAATGCTGTGAAAACACAGGTATCGGTATCGGCGAGTACCAAAAATAAAAGTATCGTTATAGGGCGAGTACTGGAAAAAGTGGTATCGGTGCAAACCCTAATTATAATCAGTGATGCTGTCTACAATGGCTGCGCGCGCAGTGCCCCCATGACTGATCCACGAAAATTAAAATGCCTGCCGCTTTCTATTTTATGGATGTGCTTCACACAAATTAAAAGATTTTTTTCTAGACGGTCGCTGTCGTGGTCCAGGTTATAGAGACAGACTCAGCTTGTGCGGGCTGAGCGGTGAGGACACAACAGCTGTCGGTCCGGTGTAGACCCAGTGTTACGATTTGCAAAGTGAAGTATTTTCTATTATTTTGTTTACTCATCAGCCAGCGGCACCGTGTTGGTGGTTGGTAACAGACCTGAGAGGGGATTGTCGAGCTTGATACTGCAACTTTATGATCCTAACTAGAGATAAGATATAGATTGTGTAAGATTAGGATAAAAATCCCAAATCAGTTAGATTTGTTGCTGTAATACGATTGTGACATATCACTTCTTAAGTTAAGACACTCCAAGACAAGAAACTTTCTGTATATGCCCCAGAAGAGGACAGCAACGTGTAAGTTTTTGTTCTGCTTTCTCATTCGATTTCAGCGCGTTTTTCGTGGACTAGGGAAACACGTTTCAATTACTGGTCTATACGGTGGTAAATACATGTCAAGTCGCATTCTGTTCTCGTGTGTATCGGGACTTTCAGTTGGCTAAATGTTAAGGTGGCAAGCTGACTCATTCACAAGTACCAGGAAAGTATAAAATTGGTTAGGTCAACGCTGGCAGGCTGGCCGGAAGCCCACGTGTGAGACTGACGAGTTAAAGACGCCATCGACTCTAACTGCGCAACTCCACGTGCAAGGACACTGACAGGCACTTGAGTATGCTTTTCCCCTTCTTTACTTTTTGTACAGCTGCTCGTCATATACTTTTTGGAAATTGTACCACTATGTGCTTTCAACTTTACTATTAACTACTAACACGCGGAAAGCCGGGACTGGATGTTAGAGGCAGGCAGCCTAATAATTCACGCTGTTCCCTCTGTCTCTACTACTTTACTCTCGTATTCAATTGGTCTCTGGAACTGCCAGTGTCTGCTGTTAAAAAGGCAGAATGTATTAGTTCTATAGTACTCATTCGTGTTCACCTTCATGGCCTAACTGAGACTTGGACAAACCCCTGAGGACACTGACACGCTCAGCCCTCTCCACAAATTCACTGTTCCCCATACCCTCGCACGATGGGCGGGGGGAGGTATGATTCTCTTATCTCCAAATGAATGGAATTTTGATCTGGAACACCATATATTACAGGCAACAGTTCCATTGATCAATGCAATTACTATTACCCAACCTCTGTTAAAAATCCACTTTTGTGGTAAGTCAGTATCGTCCCCAGGTCAACTGGGAAACTTGCTGTGGAGCGGGGGGGGGGGGGCAAAGTTGGATGGTTACTATCAATAATTTCTGAGGATGGTTACTCCTATGTTACGCGTCAGTGATTTAACATCACTAGGAAAACCACAGGTGTGGACTTCAACACTCTGATCGCATCATTTGATTCTTTCACGCGAGTTTTTTCTCCTATGGCTACTCACAAAGACAGGTAAACCAAATGGAATCATCTACAACATGCTATGCTCCTCTGACAACATCGTTTAGTTACTCCAACGTGTCACACTCAGACCATTCCTCATCCTCGAACTCAACAGTAACTCCTTGACACAGCACACACAGCTCCGAGGTCACATTTCGACGTAACCTACACAGCTCACTCTCTCTCGGCCTCCTATGGTTCACCTTGACTTCATTCACCGCTCTCATTGTCAGCACTGGACAAAACAGTGCGACTGGCACTTCTTGCTACTCTAAACATCTTGGTGTAGACAACTTTGCCACTTTCATCCAGACAGTCCACGCACTACCACCTCTTCTGACCCTTGGCTGTCTGATGTTCTCCGTGAACATCGCTCTAGACTCATGGCTGCAGAGAGGAAATGGCGCAAATAAAAAAACTCTACCGACCTTAGTGTATATCAGTCACTCCTCCTTCTCTGCAAGTGTCTCCACTGCTAAAACAACATACTACCACAACAAAATTAACAACTGCTCTGACTCTCGCACACTTTTCAAAACCTTCTCTTCTCTTCTTTGTCCTCCTCCCCCTTCCGTCATCACTTTAAGTGATGCTTTGAATTTTATTCACAATAAAACAAGGACATCCCAGTGACAATGTCTACATACCACAAAACTGATGGTAATTCATACTAATAACACCCTCTTTCTCCTCCTTCTCTCCACTCTCGGAGATGGACAATCATCCTACTACTTGTCCACTTGATCCTATTCCCACTCATCTTCTTCAGGCCATTTCTTCTTCAGTCATACCTTCGCTTACTCACATTATCAACACCTATCTTCACACTGGTACATTTCCCACAGCATTTAAGCAGGCTCAGGTAAGCCCGCTGCTTAAAAAAACCTCTCTAAATCCAGCACTTTTAGAAAACTACAGACCGGTATCCCTTCTTCCATTCATTACAAAGACACTTGAGCGAGCTGTGTTTAACCAACTCTCTATGTTTCTTGCACAGAACAACCTGCTGCTTTTGACACAGTTAGCCACCAGATTCTCCTGTCCACCCTCAGAAAGATGGGCATCTCAGGAACCGCACTCCTGTGGTTTGAGTCTTACCTCTCAGATAGTTCCTTCAGGGTGTCTTGGAGGGGTGAGCTTTTTTAAGTCACAACTTCTTGCTACTGGGGATCCGCTAGGGTCAGTGCTTGAACCACTTCTCTTCTCCATCTACATGTCGTCATTAGGATCCGTCATTCAGAAGCATGGCTTTTCTTATCACTGCTATGCTGATGACACTCAACTCTACTTCTCATTCCAAACAGATGATCCGACGGTAGATGTTCGCATTGCAGCCTGTCTGAGAAACATTTCTAGCTGGATGAAGGACCATCACCTTCAGCTCAACCTTGCTAAGACAGACTACTTGTGGTTCCAGCAAACCATTGGTTCATCTACAATGCTTATACAGCTGGAGTTCGGCAACCATAACTACGGTCCAGGAACCAGACAGAAACATAGGGAGTTGTGATCGCATGACAGGTACGCTGCACAGAACATATGGCTACAAACGGGCCTGGTTGCAGTTTTGCCTTATACAACATTAGGAAGATAAGACCCTTCCTGTCAGATCAAGCCGCACAACTTATTGTCCAAGCTCTTGTTCTCTCCAGACTGGACTATTGTAATGCTCTCTTGGAGGGCCTTCCGACATGTACTATCAAGCCTTTGCAACTGATCCAGAATGCAGCAGCGACAGGGGTCTTCAATAAGCCAAATAAAAGCTCACGTTACTCCTCTCCTCATCAGGTTACACTGGCTACCAGTAGCCTCTCGCATCAAATTCAAGGTACCGATGCTTGCCTACAAGACAACCACTGACGCTGCACCAATATACCTAAACTCGCAAGTTCAAACTTATGCGCACTCCAGAAGCTTGCAGAACGACGCCTTGTGGTGCCATCCCAAAAAGGCACAAAATCACTATCACTGACCTTTTCCTGGTCTTAAGCCCCCATTTCCCAAAAACATCTAAAGCACATCTTTCGCCAGCCCCTGACAACTATACTAGCACTTACTTGTACTATTCCATTCTATTATTTAAAAAAAAAACACCCTAGCTATGTGTATTGTGCTAGACTAACTGAGACTTATGGCACTTGTATGTTGTTGTTCTCTCGTTGGTCTGATGCTTTCTATCGTTCTCTTTGTAGTTGCTTTGGATAAAAGATCTGCTAAAGATTAAATTTAAATGTAAATCCTTCCATGGGTGTATCTCTCTATTAGTGCTACGGATCTTAGCTGCGTTTGACACTATCGACAACAACATTCTTTTGAATAGACTAGAAAATTATGTTGACGTAACCGGTCTGTTGCTGACCGCCGTTACCATCATCTGCGTTGTGTGTAAGAAGACCCAGAACACTTTCACTTCTGTTCACCAAAAGGGGATTTATTGACAGCCACGCCCAGCATTAACTTCACTCCGTCTGTGGATTAACATGAATAAAGTTCATATCTCTCTTTCTTGGGCATTCCATAAAGACATTCCTCTCCCCAGCACATACAATGCGAACTCTCTTTGTGCAACAGTTGAGAAAGACACTGTTAACACTGAAACATTATAGTATTAACACAGTACAAGAATATAAAAAGAAGAAAATAAACAATAAGAGTGAAATACCTGTGGATTAACATGAATAAAGTTCATATCTCCCTTTCTTGGGCATTCCATAAAGACATTCCTGTATGATATAATATTTGTTAGCTAATTAATGACTCCAAACAGCCCACACGATATAACACATTCTTAATCCACTTGCGCATAAAACTTATAACAGAACACTGCATATAGTCTCAGTACCATTTACAATAGAATATTTAGTCGATTTATACACTTTGCAAACTTAACTCACTTATAAAATGAAGAGCTCTGACAAACCCTTACCTCTCCCCAGCACATACAATGCGAACTGAAGAGAAGCGCGCACTCACTTGAAAATAGCGTCAATAGAGCGCCATGAGAAATTTTCAAAATAAAAGTCTCTAAACAGTGAACAGCAGAATCAACAAATATTGCTCAAAGAAAAACAGAAATAAATCAATAATACAATAGAAAGGATTTCAGTGAAAAAGCAATGTGTTACATTCAAATTGTATTCATTATAACTCGTTACATTGACATTAGGGGAATTGCATTGGCATGGTTCAAATCATACATATCTGTCTGCCATCAATTCATATCAGTGAATGAAGAGGTATCATACCCATCACAAGTGCAGTATGGAGTACCTCAAGGCTCAGTACTAGGACCATTGCTTTTCATGCTTTACATGCTACCCTTTGGGATATCATCAGGAAACATGGTGCACTTGCACTGGATGCGATGATAAGAATCTCTACGTAATTTCTTCAGCCATTCGCAAAACTAACGGAGTGCATAGTAGATATAAAAAACTGGTTGACTAGTAATTTCCTACTGCTAAATTGTGAAGGTTTTAATTATTGGACCAAAAACATCTGCATGTAATAATCTAAAACATTGTCTAACACCTGATGGCTGCTCTGTTAATTCGTCATCATCAGTTTGGAACCTATGTGTGCTATTTGATAGCAACCTTTCCCTTGAAAGCCACGTTTCTAGCATTTGTAAAAACACATTTTTCCATCTTAAAATATATCTAAATTATGACTTATGCTCTCAATGTCAATGCAGAAACGTTAATGCATGCGTTCATGACTTCAAGGTTACTGTAATGCTTTATTGGATGGATGCTCTGCGCTCTTACAGTTTTTCTCGATTGTTAAAACACTATAACCTGGCTTTTGAACTAAAATTTAAAAACCATAACGCCATTTATCAAAAAAGCACACCCATTTCCCTAAACAATAGACACTATTCCCCTGCTTTGACAAATGAGTCAGATTTGGTGAACTGTTACTGCAAAACACTACACACAAATCCCTACATTTCTCAGTGCTTATACCATGTGGTCATTTAGAAAGCAATAGCATTCAATATGTTCACTCAGTCAGCACAGTTTGAGGCTCAATAGCAGCAATTACCCAATGAAAACAACTAGGAGTCAAAAGGTATCACACACAATCAGAACTTCGATAGAGACCGATAAAAGGGCCAAATTCAGCTCATTAGGTTGTCCAATGGATCCAGAGAGACGTGAGGATAGAGGTCGAGAAGGAGTTGGGAGTGGAGGAAGAAATAAAGGAAGCGGAAGACACTGCATGGAAAGAGTGATTTTCGTCAGTTAACAGCACTGTAAATTGCTGTGGAAGTTTCAGGTTAACGACTGTTCACGGGAATGTTCAGGCAACACAGATAATTTTCGGGAACTGCCGATAACTGACGTGGAATTGACACCCCCTGCTGCCCATTCCCTTGGCCTAGGTGAAACTTTCATATGTAAATGACTAGCTATACTGTAAGCTACAAATGCAAACCAGGGTAGTGTGGGGATGAACTCACTGATCAGGAGGTGATACTTTTGTAAATAATGGGCAAATTACTCAAATGTAAAAAAAATTATTAAATTGTTGCTCATTTCATTGCAAATGATTTGAATTTTAAAATGCTGTTATTCTGGACTTTGATTCATCCAAGAATACGTACTACGGAGCCCCTAAAGGGACATGGTGGTGGAAAAAAATCAGATTGAGTGAAAAAATTTGGGGTGGGAGGAAAAAATATTTGTCCGATTTTTTTTTTTTTTTTTTTTTTTTTTTTTTTTTTTTTTTGGATTCTCTCGCAAACCAGTTGAGTTCGGACAAACACTTCCTGTTTACTTTACAGATTGTAGTGGTTCATACAGCTCCATACATTCACAGTGGAGCAGTTCATAGAGTTTTGTTTTGAACTTGGATGAAATAGTTAGTACATGCTTATCAAAGGCACAGTTTTGGGACATTTAAACGCCTTAATGTAAAAACCACTGGATGACTAAATTCAGACATACCTTATTAATAAAAGCATACAGACACGCAGAATAGCCCAGAATATGAATGTAACCTGGTACACTGAATTGCAATTTAAGAGTATCCCTCATAGAAAGAAAATGCTTAATTAATGGGACTAAGATATTGGTATAAAAAGGCAGAATTCAGTATACAGTTTATTAATAAATTAAAACCTTTCTGTGTTTAAATGCTTCTCTCTGAGTTCTTCGTTGATACGTCACCTCGCATGTGACGAACCTCGACCAATCAAGTGCTAGGTAATGGTGACGCGGAAGGTTCGTCCTATCACATACGAGATAAGACTTGCATGTGACGAGCCTTGACCAATCAAGGGCTATGTCACGGTGACGTTGCATGATTTGTCTGGGTGGGTTAGTCCTATCACTTACGAGGTTTTGAGCACGACAAAGATCGCGCGAAACAAGAACATATAAACACAAAGTTATTATTCCAGAATTTTCTTACTATTTTCATTCATCGCTCCATACAATGGCTGGACGTCGCCTCGCTTTCAGTGCCCCCGAGACTCCTCAGGGACGAAACACTTCAAGTCCCACAACAGATCCTGCTGGCAGCTATCAGTGGGCTTTCGCGTCAGTTAAGTGAGTTATCTGCCGATGTCTCCCGGGAGTTCAGATCTATCAACGATAGATTGCAGTCTTGGAAGTGCTCGGACGTAGGAATCAAAAGGAAAGCGGTGTCTGCATACTCCCAAAATTGCGGTTAGAAGAATTCCCAAATGAAATCACTTAAAGTGTTTCGACACTAGTTTGTTCACGGAGTAATTTTTTTCTTGCAATTTGTAGGAGGCAGTCCATCGGCTACATAAATCACAAGCAAATTGTAGATAAACTCATTTTTAGTTTGAACCCTGGCTGCAAGCCCGCAATTGACTGATGAAGGTCTAGATAAGAGTGCCTTTGTTGGTAAGTAATTTTTTTTAATGTTTCCCCTCTATTATGATTATTTCTGAATAGTTGTTTTTGGTGTTGTTTTTAACACATCTCTTTAATTGTTTATAGTGGCCTGCAAGACATATATTATGAAACTCTGCACAGAAATTTCCGGTACAGCCAATCAGAGCTAGTCAGTGTGGCTGCATCTACTAAGACCTTAGCCCGGAGTCGCCAGAGGAGGAAGAGGGTAAGACGGGATTAGAATCATTAGTTTCTGTTGTATTTTTTCTGTTGCATACACTGTAACTATGTGGTACATAGTACTGATTATATGTAACAATTGTGTTTACAGCTGTTGGAGGCTAGGCAGAGTGTACTGGCTGCGGACGAGGTGGACTTCTGGAGGGGCATCACTGCTGACATGATGTCTGATGAAGAAGACGGTACTATTGATGGAGTGTCGGGGTGGATTGTGATAACTCCATCGTTCCGCAGCCAGGAGTTCAGCATTCTGTGTTCCACACTGCAAGCAAGACTGGAAGCTAGTACAAAGCATGCAGCACTGCATCACCAGCGTCTGCGGGGTGGATTACCTTCTGGTAGATTGCCACAACAAACGTATGACTCCGAGGCGGAAAAAAAGCACCTGAAGCCAAGCCACGTATGATGCCCTATCCAAGACTGTAGCCTCTGGCTAACTGACAAACTTGCTTGCTTGTGTGTGTGTGTGCATGGTTTTTACCTATTGTTTATCAATAAAGTGCTTTTATTTAATCAACATGTCCCAAATGTTTGTTTTCTTTCCCTAATGTTCATGCATATCCTATGTTAGTCTGTATTGTTGTCCATTAAATAATTTACATGAATGGCCTATACAATATTAGCCTGTATGCCACATTTTTGCTGCATCTTAATCACCTGCATATGTCTTATATATACTTATATATATATATATATAATCTTATATATATCTATCCGGGAGCAGGAGGGGTGTACTCAAAAAGGGATTTATAAGGACCAATAGCCAGCAAATATGTCAGGCAAATCACAAATTCCTATTTTAAAAGTTCATTCCAATAGGTAATGGGCAGTTGAGGTGGCTGCATTCATAATGCAATCTAGAACAATTCTGCCAGATCACCCACACCTACACACTCCCTCCCTCCCCCAAAGGGTAGTTTCCGACTGTTTATGGCACCCGCAAACGGGACTTCCCAGGCTGTGAACTGGCATAATGTCCGGTGTTGAGAAGTCATCAGGATCACCAGGGCGAAATTGGCTTTCATGCAGTGAGCGTAGGAGAGGAGGAGTACGAGAGGAAGATGGAGAAAGAGGAAGAGGTTTTCGAATCTTTTGCATGCATATGATCCCTTTCTAAACCTATATATAGGCTGGGTTTTTTCCGCATGGCGGTTTGTAAAGTATATGAACAGACTATTTGGACTTTACATTTAATATTTTACTTTATTTAAAAAATTACCTCAGTTAGCATTAGGTAGCTAGTGAACTAGCCAGTTAGCATTCAGACTACAATATTTTCAATTGAATTTGTCAGGGCGAGTCCAGCCTCGTCAGGCCAATCATCTCACACACCGTTCACAATCAACGGCGAAGTACTAATACAGCCGCACTGTCCACACCTCATCAGCACTAGCATGAAATGCACAGTCATGCAGTCACACTTCGTATGGTTGATTCACTACGCTGACTACTAACTGACTCACTGAAAACCGGACTCCATCCTGATACCTAACGATCCCTTCCATTCCTTAGACTGTTGCTCTAACCCGTTGGCTCTCCATCTCTCTCTCTCGCTCCCAGCATCTGTACAATAAAGCTCTGTTTACTTTACCTTTCCGTCCCTGGTCTCCTTCTGTACTGTGACAGAAGACCATATCCAACCCCAAACTCTCCATGGAGCCACAACCACAGAACCCCACTTCACTGGAGGATTTAATCCAATCCTTCTGTACACCTGTTGTGTCTGCCTCCCACAGTCCCATGGCACGGCCCGCTATCTTCTCCGGTGAGGCGGAAGACTGTGGTGGCTTCTTATTACAATGTTCCCTATACTTCGAGATGCAGTCACAAGCCTTTCCCAATGACCGCGCCAAAGTGGCCTTCATGATCTCTCATCTCGCCGGCCGCGCTCTTCATTGGGCCCAGTCTATGTGGGAAAGTAACATTCAGGCCCTTCGCACTCTATCTATGTTCACCGCCCACTTCAAGGAGGTGTTTAGTCACACCGCGACTGAGATATCTGTGCATGACCAGCTCTTCCGTATCCGACAAGGCAAGGACTCCGTGAGAGAGTATGCCATTAAATTCCGCACTCTTGCGGTGGCGAGTGGATGGAACGAAGTGGCCTTACTGATTGCGTTCCGGCAAGGGCTG
>JADLZN010003992.1:0-116789 GCA_018155175.1 Sinocyclocheilus anophthalmus | reverse complement strand
AGCAGCAGATCAGAATATTATTATGATTTCTGAAGATTATGTGACACTGACGACTGGAGGAATGATGCTGAAAATACAACTGCGCATCACAGAAATACATACATTTAAACATTAAACCGTTAAAACATTCACATTAAAATATCTTTAATAGAAAAATAGAACTTTCCTTATCACGGCACTTGAAAGAGAAAGTTTTCAGATTTACAATGTTCTAGAGTAAGTTTGAGAATTATATTTTTACAGTTTTTTTGAAATATTTTCTTAGACGTTAAATTTCGGAAGAAATATAACGATATACAAATGTCTGCTGAAAACGGCTACGTTAATGTTTCTATGTAGGCTACACTGTGGCAAACAATGTAAATGGCATTAAAATCTGAGAGTTTGCATGCCTGAAAATTAATGTCTGTCGTTAAACATTTTTTGTAAACTGTTGGCAAATATTGCTGAATTGTCTCTTACCTCAGCTCGCATTCAAATGCCTAATAATTTGACTATCGCTTTAGAACCAATTAATTAAAATGCGTTTGGCGTATTCATGGAAATAGAATCAACCAACTTGCTCTATTTTCTCATAGCTCGCAGCCAGGCGCAAAAACCATTGCCACATATTGTAACACTAACATCAAAAAGTGTGTATACAACAATCTATGTCTACTACGTAAAGTCCATACATAAGCTCCATAGAGAGAAACTACCTCAATGTGCCAATCACATGAGCACTTTATATGGTAGCATACACATATTGTATTAATGCCTGTGTGACAGTCCTTTCTGATGTCTTCACACAGAAATTGAGCCATAGAGAGTAAGGAGTATCTGTCACAGCTCGCCACTCAATGCATATGATAGTCACATCTTTCTCTTTCACACTAACCCACATCCACACAAATACACCAAGAACTCAAAGTGTTCATGTCTTATTGAAGTTGATAATGTACAAGAGCGATACACCAAAACATAATTATGAGGGAAACCGTATTGCCTCCTACGCAATCATCTATGGCAGAGACCACGGCAAAAAACACGAAGTCCTATTAAATATGGCAGATCAACACAGAGAGTATTAATTTTCGCTTACATGGTCGTATCTCCACACGAGCATTTTATTAAGCTATTTCACAGACGTCTTTTTAAACAGGATGTTGCACAGCAGACTAGCTGCAAAACTCAAACTGAGTGGTTTTATACTTGAGGTTATGGTCTATATAAAATTATTATTTTGTTGAAACATGGAACTAAAAATTTAATTTTTTGACAGTATTCAGTGTGAATCTCTATGCATTTATTTACTCTATTTGACTTCTCTTACTTGCTCTGAAATGACTGAAAAAAGTATAGTTTACAAATATGCAAGATAATAAAATGTATAATTTTAAAACCAAGCATCATAGAAATCTAACAATTTTATGTATATACTGTAAATGTTAGATTGTATAGTAATAGACAATACTAACATGGTTGTGTCTTTCTTATTTTTTAGAAGTATTTTAACAGGATGTTTCAAGACAGACAGACAAAAAAAAAAATCTATAACCAAGCAGTTTTATACTTGAGGTCATGTCCTCCCTAATCATTATTGTGTTGAGAAATGGACAGGTAGTTGTTTGCTTTGCCCCCTGCTCATAATTAGACCTTGCTCACACATACCTGCCTGCGGCTTTAGTGGAAACGGCAGCAAATAGCAGCCTGGTCTGCCGTGACCACCCCATTAAAGTTCCTACAATTTAAAACTGCTTCACTGCTGCACAAGTGCGGCCATTACTACAAAAGTTCACACTGGAGTCAAAGCTATATATATACAGGGGCGGTTCTAGATCACAGTAACTGGGCAGCAGACAGGGGCCACTTGTGCTTTTAGGGGGCACAATTTTCAAATTAATCTTAACCTACTTTAAATATTATTCATTCTGTCATTTTTCACCATGTCATGTATCACTGCAATTTCTAGAAGTAATCTATAACAATTTCAACTAAAATTAATGTTTCATCATGTTTCATTTATTTGACAAATAATTTTGTATTGTAGTGTCAGGGGCATCATGCACTCATTATTTTTGAGGGGGCTCAGGCTCTCATGCTTGTCATGTGAGACACAGCAGCCACAATACCACTGTATAACTGATATATAGGCTTATGTTTTATTAATTTTTTAATTTTTATTCAAAATATTCCCAAAAATATATCATGAAATATCTTGATTCTCAAATATGTGTAAGTTAATGCATTTTGCACCTTAGTTGATCTATAATGGGCGATGGGCAAAGTAGCCTAATAGTGTAATCTATATTAACTATGCCTAAAAATCCATCTTTTTACTTAAGTACCAGATATGGGTGTCATACCATAACATATTTTTAATACGACTGACTTTGTATTTAATGTAAATTTAATAAAAACATTGTAAGTTACTAATTAGCCTATAACAATTTCATTGTACAGAAAGAGAGCAATGTACATTTTCACTTCAGTCCAGCGAGTTCAAGCACTCTCAAAAACTCATAGATAACAAATAAAATAATTAAACAGAAATTGTGGGATATATATATATGAACATTCTGATTATTCATGGAACAAAGAATGTCAGACAGGTTTGAAAAGACTTGAGGGTGAATAACTGTAAAATTTTCATTTTTTGCTGAACTATTTCCATAATCTCAAAAAAAAAGACAGAGAACACAATCATTTCACAATCACATAGATAACGGCGACTTCTGGATTCAGCTACGTTAAAATGCACACCTCAGATTTGTCTAAAGAGTTGCAGAGCCTGATTTCAGGTCTTGAGAGCTCTGCATTTTTCACTGGGCTTTAAGGCAGCACTCATAGTTTAATGAAGGCATCATCTGTCTTTTAAATTGTACCTTTGCTCCATCTGTCATTGTGAAAGAGGACGTGTTCACCTTGGAAAGTGGCGCATAAGAGGACTAGGAATGCTCTAGTTTGATTGAAATTATATTTCTGGATGGTTCTAGTGAACATGCAGCATTAGTCTGATGCCATATGACCTGAACGTGGAGTTCATCTTATTATCTGAGGATGCCAAACTGCTCAGGCAAGAGATCTTTATTTGTAATTAGACTGAATATATGCATGAGCAATTTGGCTAAGCGCACTATTTAGTTCTTCAGATAACTTTAGGTAATTTCCTTGCCCTCCAAGCCCCAAAACAGAGCTAAGCTCAATATCCCAGTGCTAGGAATAAGGGTGTCCCACTTGCTTATTTTTAGCATGCAACGCTTTCTTCTTGCCATCTTTCAGAGATTAGCAGTGCTTTCACTGATGTGCCGCTGGGAGTCCATCACATTACTTCATTATGATACATCTGTTTAACCAAGGCAGAAAATTACAGCACTATAAACCTTCTTAATCAATCAATGCGTTCAATTAAAGTTGGTTCGCAGCTTACTGCAATTCACATCCTCCCTGTACTAGACCCTTGTGTATGACATAAGATCCCAATGAACAAACAGAATGTTGAGTAACTAAAAGTACAGCGACTCTACAAACTTAAGTACATTTGATGGATGAACCAGATAAAAAAAAAAAAAAACATTGAGCAGTATGTTTGAGTCATGACTTTAAAGTGTATCCAGAAAAACCAACACATGTACAATGTATAAAAAAGGTATTTAGAGCACTTAGTGCTGTTTATCACTGTTTTCTATTTGGTAGCATTTCAAAATTACTATGCTTACTATAATTTATCAATATTTGCATTTGTTGTGTATTGTGAAATTATTTAAAAGGGGTAAGAAAGGACTACACACACACACACAAAAAGAAAGAAAAAAAAAATAAACTAAAAACTTGCTGCAGCCTACTGGATTCAAAATGTTTGGTGTAAGAATTACAATATAGTAAAAATCTAGTTAAACAAACGAAATGTAATATTTACCCACATACATTTTTTTTTCTAAAACAGTTTAACATATGGAAAAATCTATACAGTGAGTTTCAAAACATTTTGAATGATGTTACAAAATAATACTTTGAATATCCGTTTAGAACCAATTAATTAAAACTGGCAGTTTGAGCGTATTCATGGAAATTAGAACTCACCAACTTGCTCTATTTTCTCATACTCGCAAGCAGTCGCAAAACCATTGCCACATATTGTAACAACATAAAAAGTGTGTATACAACACTACTACTGTCTACTACTGTACAGTCCATACATAAGCTCCATAGAGAGAAACTACCTCAATGTGCCAATCACATGAGCACTTTATATGGTAGCATACACATATTGTATTAATGCCTGTGTGACAGTCCTTTCTGATGTCTTCACACAGAAATTGAGCCATAGAGAGTAAGGAGTATCTGTCACAGCTCGCCACTCAATGCATATGATAGTCACATCTTTCTCTTTCACACTAACCCACATCCACACAAATACACCAAGAACTCAAAGTGTTCATGTCTTATTGAAGTTGATAATGTACAAGAGCGATACACCAAAACATAATTATGAGGGAAACCGTATTGCCTCCTACGCAATCATCTATGGCAGAGACCACGGCAAAAAACACGAAGTCCTATTAAATATGGCAGATCAACACAGAGAGTATTAATTTTCGCTTACATGGTCGTATCTCCACACGAGCATTTTATTAAGCTATTTCACAGACGTCTTTTTAAACAGGATGTTGCACAGCAGACTAGCTGCAAAACTCAAACTGAGTGGTTTTATACTTGAGGTTATGGTCTATATAAAATTATTATTTTGTTGAAACATGGAACTAAAAATTTAATTTTTTGACAGTATTCAGTGTGAATCTCTATGCATTTATTTACTCTATTTGACTTCTCTTACTTGCTCTGAAATGACTGAAAAAAGTATAGTTTACAAATATGCAAGATAATAAAATGTATAATTTTAAAACCAAGCATCATAGAAATCTAACAATTTTATGTATATACTGTAAATGTTAGATTGTATAGTAATAGACAATACTAACATGGTTGTGTCTTTCTTATTTTTTAGAAGTATTTTAACAGGATGTTTCAAGACAGACAGACAAAAAAAAAAATCTATAACCAAGCAGTTTTATACTTGAGGTCATGTCCTCCCTAATCATTATTGTGTTGAGAAATGGACAGGTAGTTGTTTGCTTTGCCCCCTGCTCATAATTAGACCTTGCTCACACATACCTGCCTGCGGCTTTAGTGGAAACGGCAGCAAATAGCAGCCTGGTCTGCCGTGACCACCCCATTAAAGTTCCTACAATTTAAAACTGTTTCACTGCTGCACAAGTGCGGCCATTACTACAAAAGTTCACACTGGAGTCAAAGCTATTTTCTTTCCTTTTCCAGTGTCTGAAAAGCAGATAAAACCACAAAATGCATTGAGCTTGAAAATTACAGACCAAACCACAACAAATACTTTGCCACACCAGCAGGAAACTGGTCTGAAGGCATGATACATGATATGACAACACCAGATTTACTGCACACAAGGTTTACACAATGAGGCAAATTTACCAAAAAACAACTTATGTGTTGTTCCTCTCAAAGTTTCACTGTACTATAAAAAAAAAATAAATAAATAAAAAAATCAGAGCTAGCTGCACTGGTTTAGCACCATGACAGGCATATTTAAATAGATCACACACTACCTGACTTTCAAGTTGTTTCAAACAAACTCACACAGAGTCAGAGACTTTGTTCCCAGAAAAAAAGAAATGAGCCAAGGGGTCAGTATGGCTTGTACAGATTGTAATGAAAATGTAGCACAACATGGGCCCTATCATACACCCGGCGCAAAGCGGCGCCAGGTGCGACGCACATGTTTTTTGCTAGCTTCAGCCCGCACACAGCTGTCTTTTCACGCCCTGCGCCAGAATGTTAAAGGGGTCAGATGACGTTGCTAAAAAGAACATTATTATGTATGAATATGTTGAACTATGATCTCATAATCTTTTACTGCAGTTATATCTGATCAAATGCACATTATTATTCTTTTGTTTTGTTTAAACAAATCAATTTTGCTTGGTTGGAACAGCAGCTACGCTAATTATGTCTCTATTTGTTTCTCTGTTTTTTGCCACGGGATGTCATTTACACAAGCTTCAGTCTGGATTCAGAACACCTGAGAAGAGATGATGCCAACCCATCAGAAAACCTCAGATGATGCCAACCCTGAAACTACATACAGAACTACCAAATTTTCTATAAGTTTGATTGCATCATAATAATTACTGTTACTACTGTCATGTCTTATAAGTCTTAAATTGATATTTTTACGTCATTCTGCGATTATGTACATTAACTGACAGGTCACACTGATACGCTACACTAAAATAGTGTAGAAACTTAATGGGTAAAGTTCGCTGCAGGATTGATCGGGAAAGCGCTGTACAAATAATTGACTTGACTTGACTATGTTGTGTTTTATGTAATGCAAGTGGGGTATGCGGTTTAAGGTTTTTTAAAAAAACACATTATTTTCCACAATAATGTACATTATTGTTGCTCCTCAGTGCCCCCTTTCTGAAAACATTCGATTTTTACAAAGCGCAGCGGTCTGAAAAAGCAAGGTGGGCTCGATGGGCTATCAGCGCGTTTGTGATGGTGATACCTCAAGGTGTTTGTGTTATGGCAATTTACGCCCTTGACCATACTGTGATGCTTGTCCCAGCGTGACAAGAAAAAACCATAAAACCCATTATATAAAACTAGGCATTTGTTGATCCAGTGGGGGACATAATTAATGGATTATAATGACTAGACTGTCTTTTTACAAATGCGTGATATCGCGCCGCATCAGAAACTAACACAGTCGGCATTTGTGATCGGAGAAACGACAAACAGCATGCGTTATTCTACACTGCTCAAAACTCGTGTTTGAGTCGTCAGTGGCAAATTCTTTAAATGTGAAAATGTATTTACAGGCTGTGAGTCAGAAGCACCATATTGTCCTTGCAAAGTTGGAACTGCCCAAATTTATAGAAACAGCCTTTGTGCACATTGTAGGCTACTCTGCCAAGTTCAGAAAACAGTCCTCCGTAAAAATGCGATGCACATATCTGAATATTTGGGTTGAAGTGTTCGGGAACAGTGTTGTAAATACAACTTAAACACTGATTTCTAGGTTCCTCTTTTGGAAGGCCAAACTAAGTAGTTTGGCTTTCACAACGAAACAGCGTCACACACCGCGGCTTACAGTGAGCAGAGGCCGGACGCCTAGAGTGAGCCGACAGCCTAGAGTGGCGGAGGACGGCTGATGTGAGGGAGGGGGCGGGCTGAGAAGGCGTAGGAACATCATACGGATTAAGCCACCGAAGGAGCGTCCGGAGGGCTTGTGCAACCACATGTGATGACCCCGGGCTTGACTCAGCTTCGTCCACGGTGAAAGCCAATCCGGCAATCCACAGTGCAAAGTTGATGTATTCCCTAAGCGACCAGCACAGATCAGCTCCAGGCATAACAAAGCGGATATCGTCCTCGTTTGGAAGACCAAACAAAGTAGTTTAGCTTTCACAATGCAACACGCGCCTTCCACGAAATGCGGCGGCTGGATGGTGCCAACAACAATACTACAGCGAGAATAAAAGGTACACCTTCTTTCTTTGCGTAAACATTTTATGTGGTGTTATGGAAATCTTCCCACATAGTGACGTAGACAAGTGGGGGCGTGTTAGAACGAGCCGTTTTAGGTAGGCGTGGTTGACTCTAAACTTTATAAAGGAATATCTCTTTGGATTGAGACTTTAGTCTTTGCAACTTCAAAAATCTTCTTTATGCACCAAGAGCTTGAAAAACACTCCAAAGAGAAAGGAAAAATTTAAATCGCATCATATGACCCCTTTAATAGGTGGATATGATTGTATTTATGACAACTGAGGTCATGTTTTAATCATCTTCAATCATTTTTTTTAACAGTAGATAGTATGCCATGGGACCCAAAGTAAGGTTTCTGAGTATTTGGACTCAAATATTACCATAAAACACAAAAATTCTTAAAAAATAATAAAAAAAAGTCATTCAAAACTTGCCACTTCAAATAGATGAAGTTTTTTTAGGCAAAATAGTGAAAACGGGACCTTAAGATAAAGTGTGTAACCATCATTCGAATATACGGATACCAGAAAAAGTATAAGGCATGTACAGTGGTAGGACTGCTATAATGGGCAAGTGTGCAGCATCTAGCTTTATGTCAATCTCTGACTCTGAGCTCATTTTTTTTTGGAAGTGATCACAACCCAGAGCAGCATACCCCCCACTCCCAAATCCTGTGCACAACATATCAGTCTGACAGCCCTGCTGTGAATTAAATCAAACTGCAGTCTGCATAATACCAACAACATTCCCTTCTGCCCTGAGGACACAAACCAACAAATGCAGACCAAACCACAACAAACAAATCAACCAGCAATCAAGTGCAAAGATACGGTTTGTCTATGACTGACCTCTTCACAACAATAATATCTGGTTATGTTGACATAAATGTGACACTTTTTAGACCTACATCCAGACAGGAACTGAATGCAGTGGTTTGCTACTCTTTGACACGATCCATGGTTTGTCTCTGAGAGTTCATTTATTGCTGCCAACAGTCTCTGTAAACATTGAAAGACAATACCACAATAAACCCTGAGGTGGACTAGCCATCTATTCTTAATATTGCGGAAATCAAAAGTCAACTGATAGAATAGGCTAGTTGCTAAGAAAAAACAAACAAAAAACACTAACTTTTCATATCATATTAACATCATATCACAACAAAACCAAACCAGTACAAAACTGTCAAAATGCACTTGACTAGTGCAATAAAATCACATTTATTTATACAATTTCAGAGCAGTTTCATATTAATAAACACTATACAGACGGCAATATCTGTATGCCATTATAAAAACGTTTTCGATCAAATATGTCATTATTCAGCTCAAATTTGTTCAGTATTGATTCAATTCAGTTAAATAAAAGTGTTGATGTTGCAAAGTTAGTTTTATTACAAAGCTCAATTCAGTTCAAATTTTGTTCTCATCTGAAATTGTCAGTGCAGTTATAGAAGATGTGATTGTTTTGGCCCGTTAATTTTTCTTTTGCATTTGAAACCCTTTCAACTGTGGTTAGATTGTGGCAATCTAATCAGCTTATTGATTAACCATAACCATTAATTAAAACGAGTCATTAATAAACCCCATGCTTGACACTGAAACAAAAATACAAAATGACGCTGTGTCCAAATTCCTGTGCCTTCAGAGTATGTCATTTGATGAAAACCATTCCCAACCATTGATGAAGTATGGAAGTATGGGTAACATATTTTTTACAGTGTTCTTGTGACACATTGTATTACATTCACTTAATTAACAGTAAATAAACAGTAAATTATCCATAATTACACACAATTATCATTTTGTAATCCTAACTCTAAGAATATAGTAAGTACATGCTGCTCTTTACTCTGTAAGTAATTGTCTAATTTCCCTGTGACATGGACAACTTAAAATATAGTGTAACCAAAATATGAACATTTTCCCAGGCGCAATTCATCCACCATGCTGGCACAACTCTTTGATCCATATTTTCTTAACTTCATAACTTCTGACGTACAAGACAAAATAATTTACTCTAGTGCTGTTAAAGAAGTTTAATTTAACCACAAAACTTGAACAGCTCGCTTTAATTCCTATGACCTAATTAGATAAAAAAGTAGGGGTGCTCCGATTGATCGGCTACCGATCACTATCGGCCGATAATCACGTTGGGATGTTTGATCGGCGGTCTCTAAAAAAACCGATCTCAAGCTGATGACGCTGCCGTGAGAGGTTTGGCACGACATGCAGCGTCACCATCTCAGTCTCTATCCAGCGCGGGTGAAATAATTATAATGCTGAAGGTGAGGTACTCACTTCATTTTAAAACCTTGTGTGAGACGTAATTTCACAAACAGCGTGAGTCAATCGCTGCACGCTCTCTCTCTCTTTCTCTCTCAAAATACGCAAATGGATTCAAATCACCACACATCGCGTCTGTCTATAAGCGAGCTGCACGCTGCACAGTTGACACAGGAATTGTCACTTGCACAATCGAGGCAGTGTCACATCGTCACTAAAGTTTATACAAGTAAAGTAAAGTTTTTGCATTACTTTTTAATTCTTGCCAGTGTTTAACCATTCAGCGCTCGCACACTCTCCTGTAGACCGTGCGCTCATGCACACTTGCAGCGCACACACATAATGCCAAGTTCACACATACTCCGTTTGCAGTGCGTATGTGGTGAGTATTTTTTCCGCGCTCATGTTAACAGATTAAAGCATTCACACTGTTGTTTGACAGCACATTGTTTGCAGTACATATGAAAACGAAAATGTAGTAATTACACCATAAATGCATATTATTAAAGTCTACGGTGTTTCACAGTCAACACATATGGCTTGTTGGCTAGTTTGAAAGGAAAAGAGCACTTTTAGATAAACAAGGCAAAAAATAGAATAGGTGGAAAACAACGTTCTTATGATGGCAGGATGCATTTGTAATAAAGATTTAATGCAAAAGGAAAGGCAGTAGAGCTGATTATTTCTGTCAATGGTAAGTTTGTGATGACGTAAGAAAAGTTGTTTAAATGTTTTGCCACTTGCTTGAGTAACTTAATATATAAATCTAGAAGTAACTGCAAAAGTAAAAAGCATTGAATGATGTGTTGCTTATATTTATTGTGTTTAAACATGTCTGTGAAAGATTGTATTACTGTACTGTGTAAAAAAAGAATTGCAATGCTGAAAAAGCATTTTCAGTGACAATGTTTGGATCTGAAATCAAAATAATGGAATGTGGTAAACAGCCACAGATCAGTAGCGGACTCCTGTGTGAAAGCTGCTTCTCCTCTCACAAGAAGAAATAAGAAGGGGCACGGACAAATGTCTAAAAATCCTGATTGGAGTATTACTATAAATAATTCTACATGATAAAATGAAGGTTTTTAAAAGATCGGTATCGGTGATCGGTATATACTGCTTTCTGTGATCGGCGATCGATGATCGGCCTCAAAAATCATGATCGGAGCACCCCTATAAAAAAGTGTCCATTGGTTTTAGTTCAAGTATTTTCTGCCTAATGTTTCTTGAATATTGTGTATTTGGATGATATGTAGACAGATGATACTAATGATAATATTTAAAAAAAAAATCTTATTATACTAATATGATGGGCTACAATTTCAATGGTGATGATAATAATTTGTTATATAATAAATTATATATCATATATCATGTACGTATAGTCAGATTACTGCAGTACAGTGTGCAAATGTTTTACTTTTACCACAAATTCACCAATAACACTAGAGTTAAACAACATCTCATTGGATGAATATATTGCACTGTGAAATCATCCGTTCTGAGGAAATGTACCAGCTCTGGTCTCCTGACTAAATTGACTAGGATTCATGGTCCCTTCTGATATGATTCATCTACCTCAACTCCATCAATCTGCAGTCCTACGCTCAGAGCTGTTCAACACCTTCCCATCAGGCTCATAAGCTATGTCCTGTTGCCATCATAGATCAAACATCACATAACAGTAATGATCTTCAATTATGAGAAAGAGTCACTTCACGTGATTGTGAACAGGCTCCAGTGTGTCGAGCATAATTGATATAGACACTGCACGTCAAAATGACTGTTATGAAATACAAATCCTTTAAAAAAAAATTAAAACATTATCACAACCCACAGAAGCTTCGAAAGTGATGTGTTTTCTCAGAAAACTGGGGAGGGCCCTCAAAGCAAAACACACAAACTCTCACAGCTTAGCTTCTGTATCTCCCCTTTAAATGAAAAAATGTCCTAAGGGAGTTTATGCACTTTAATTTAAGTTCCCATAAGAATTATACCAACCACTGCATGGCTAAACTTAGCTCTATTACTCGGAGTGTTCCTTCTGCTGAAATGATAATGGATAACTGAGACCTTAAGCTCATGAAATAATCATCATTATGAGCCAAAGACGTCTGTTTGCCTTTCCATCACTTAGACCTCGCTTGCAACGAGGTCACACCAGGAATGATTGTGGTAAAATGAAGACTGACTTGAGCCAAATGTACACTGCAGGATGCCTGTCATTAATTTTGCAGCCAGATTTGCAGATTGTAAAATAATTGTAAGTTTTAGAACATACAAGCATGCAGTAATATGGTAAACGTTGCAATTTCTGGCAATAACAGCTGCCATTTTTTAATACCATAAATATAACAGTATATTTTTACAGTGTAGAATTCAATGACCTTTTTGCCCAGCCATAATAGTTTTAATTTTTCTCAGATAAAATTTGAGAAGATGAATTTGAGAAAACTTTTTTCCACACAATAAAAGGGCAGCATTCAGTAGTTCTCTAGATCAGTGGTTCTCAAACTTTTTACAGCGGCGTACCCCCTGGGGCATTTAACATTCTTCTGCGTACCCCCGCTCTTCCACTTAGACCGCAGTCACGCCTTTTCTATTAAAGGACAATATTTGCCACCTTAAATTGATTTACAGGTGCATTTTTACCTTTATAGAGGCAAATATTTCTATCCTTATTAATTGTAATGTTTTATGTCATCTTCCTTAACATTCCAGTAAGTGTTTTATTATTTTATAAATAAGCAATAAATGATGGCAAATAGAGTGATACTTGTAGATTTAAATAAAACCGCCAGTAGGTGGTGGCAAGTCACCGTCTTAATGAGCCAGGCGTCGCGTTATTCATTCATTCAGTAAAGAAGCAAAATGCTGTAGTTATTAATTGGTTATTAATCACTGACTCTCCAAATAGTTCAAAGCCGCAGATTCGTTCACTAACGAAAACACCTCTGTATGTTGCTTGGAGATGATATGGATTTCGTTGGAACTATTATTTCATTGCAAAATAGAACAAACATGACAATATTATGTTTAAAAGGTAAGCTACATTTAAAATGTAAAATGTTCACTTAATATTACCTTTTATGTTGTACAAATTAAATGGCACTTCTGCCATGTTTGGATATAATGGACAATTGCATTTTCTTGCGCATATTAACATGAAAACAATAACGAGCCCAGAGGGTGTCGGTATCGAAGAGAGTTTAAATCGATTCAGTCCGTGTCAATATTGCTTTCCTGCTATTAAGGAGATCTACTTTAAAGATACATTAAAACAGCAGCGCGATTTTGCTAAAGCAGAATATTTCAGCAAGCATCTATCACATGTTGTGTGATGCGTCAGTTTGGACCGCAAAAGATGAGGAGCTGATTGGATATTGTATTTGACCGTTACTACGGCACTCCGGAAGTATTCCGTATTGTATTGTTTGTACAAAGAGCGGCCCATTTTAGCTTGTCAAGAAAGAATGTTCGTTTTAATGTTACTTTTAGTTGGGGTAGAAATTAAATGAATGCCAAAACTTAGAAATTTTGTTCGAGTATCCCCTCTGTTCATCTCAGTCCCCCAGGGGTACGAGTACCCAGTTGAGAACCACTGCTCTAGATAATATTAGCATTGCTGGTCTTTGTAAATTACAGTGATAGTATCTACACAAAAAAGAAAACACACACACACAAAATTAAGCAACTTAGGCATCAGTCGCCGCTGGTAAAGCCTGATAATAAGTGTGTTCCATTGTGTAATTTTCGTTTTTCACATCACCAAACAACACTACACTACTTATGTATCTTCAGAGATGACAACCAATGAATGTGAGGATTTTCTCCAACGTTTGGTGAAATATTTCATGTCACTGCTATATTCCATTTTCCCTGTAAACAGATAAGAAGCTAATACAGTATCTATACAGGAAAACACACCCACACACACACAAACAAAACCTTTCATGGGGCATGAATTATTGTTGTTCAGTCTGACAAAAAGAGGTTTTGAGGTTTGCACAGTCGCGGGACATCAATGTAAGTGGTGGTAATAGTGTACAATCTGACAAGCAACAATTATAAAGAACAACAGAAAGCACAGGCAGCTTTAGACTCCATAACTAAAATAACAATATTAAACCAGAGCTTCAGTGTCCATTATTTTCATCTGCACAGTAGGAGAAACTAAAATAACCCCAACGGCGTTGGTGTGATACCGAATGGTGCGCTCACTGGGCCAAACAAGACATTTCCTTTATTTATTATGTCATCTTTTTAAGGTGAGAAAGGGAAATCTGTCTCAAACTAACACAAAACCACACACACATCTCTTTCTACAGTACATCTCTTGTGAGTCTCATCTAATTTTAAAAGACTCATTAGCCAGTGTTGTCTTCACAGAGTGCAGCCATTAGACAATGAACCATGCAATAAATCGCTCCGATTTCTGCCCTCGCAGACTGAGCAAGGGGCAGCCGAGGGCAGCACTAAGTCCCGCCGAGTTGCTGCAGTGGGGTGGGCCCGATGTCAGGAATGAGGAACCACCGCAAGCCAAACACCGGCAGCCCAACAGCAGGACAGATGGTGTGGCGCCAACCTCGCATGTTCGTAATACCCTTCTGTGTCCCTTTCCATCCAGCCTGTACACATCTCAGGCCTTTGTCACCATGTACGATTACAACAGCGCAGAGCTGAAGTATGGGAAGTACATAAAGCTACCGAATGGAACCTGTGACAGCGAAGGTGCGGTTATGAGCGCCCCATTACTGAGAAACCAATCACAAAACATGATCAGGACGGGGAGTGAGGCTGGTGCCATAACCCTGGTGAGAGGATGCAGCATCTGTGCAATTGGCTGGGAAAGATCAGAGACAAAGCCATTCAGAACATCCACCTAGAGCAAGCGCCTTGGGACAGAGATGAGATTAGTTTCACTGCAAAGAACTGTACAAAAGATTCTAAAGAACGGTGACGTCAATGGGATGAACAGGTTTACTGGAAACAAAAGAAAGGCAGACATGCTTCTTTGTGGAATTGCTTGAAATGTTTTCTGTATCTGAGGGCCATGTGACCTGATTGTCGATTGATGTTGATGGTAAAAATTAAGCTTTTGATACACTTTTCTGCTAAATCTGGTATAAAAGCTGCTCCAAAAAGAAAAGCACCATTAAAGAAGTTATTTAGAAGCAGTTATTTACTGAAAACCTTTCCCTCATGCATATTGTAGCTCTTCTATCTCTTTTGTGCTTCAAAATATTCAAACTTGCTATTTCCCAATCAGTCACAACACGCAAGAAACAATATTTGTTTGACATCAATGGTGCCATAGCTTGCATATATGGATATATAAAAATGTGAATGAGATTTGAGTAGAGATGGTTTTTACATCAACAAACATAAAGTCTTGTAGGGGCAAGCACCCCATCATCTCATCCAGCACCATTTTAAATTCTATGGATGAAGGCATGAAACAAAATGGTTCATATTTGATCAAATATGTGTAAATTGCTTTGACAATTTCACCACTGTGTCCTGCCGTCTTTGACCCTTGTATTTATCCCAGTCAAAAGCTCTCCATCCGCTATTGCGTACATGTGAAACAATTTCAAAAGGCAGACCCTGGAGGCATCAGTCCTGTCTGGTAATTGGGTCCCTTGTCACCCACTGAATGCAATAACAACATTCTTGGGCTCAGCCTTAATCTAAATGACATCGGTGTCCTAGTTTGCTTCCTGAGTATTATGTTCCTTGGAAAGGTTACGACAGAGTCGCTGTCTATTAAAGGCATTTCATCCAGGAGTGAGAAGAGTCGAAAAGCTTAGAAAACACAGACAAAATATAACTAAGAGAGGGGAAAAATAGCCATGTGAAATTAAACCACTATCAATTATCACAGGGAATAATGCACAAATGATGTTACAGCTGTATTTTAATTACTAGTTTGCATTTTTAGAATTTGTATTTTTCCTTTTTGTCAAGGTAAATGACAGATTGGTGGCAGTAAATGACCACAAAGGCAGGGTATTGACACAGATTTCACAAATTGATCCCAAGATCAATTCAATTAAAATTCTGATTGCAATTAAATTTGATTCATACAGATATATATCTATATCAAGAATCGGTAGAAATCGCGGCCCGGGGTGGGGGGAGTGGATATCGCGTTCAGTGGACACATAGACCGGACCGAAAGGGCACTTTAGCGTTGGCGATTAAAGGGGCCCTATATACTGTATACAACCCTCTACATTGAGAGTAAATCACTCGCATATGCGACTTAATCTTCACTCTGGGCGACTAAATTATGTATAATATTAGCCAATGGCTAATAAATACTCAGATTTTACTCGCCAGTGTGTGAGTTGGAGCTGAGTATATGATTAGCACAGATATAATTTCACTCGCAGAACACTCTGACTGAGAACTTCAGAGTTTCACTCTCCATCAAGCAATCTGTGATATTTTTCAGTTCATCTGAATGGATGTGCAACGCACAACATACCGTAAACTCTAGTGTGAAGGCGCACGACTCGCCGTCGCTTTGTTTCACACACACACAGCGAGGAGAGAAGAATAAGAAAGAATTGACCTGCCTATGCGCACTACATGTAAACTATATTCTTTGTTGTATTTTCCTGTCAAAATAATGAATTCTTCAGCTTTTAAGAACTACCGCTTTCTCCGGTAGTGGGCGGAACTAATGCGCAAACGGCAATATCGGATCGTGCTCACCTATTATGTCACTGTTTGATTGAGGCAAATGGTGCGAGTCCAAACGCACACAACCTGATTAATATTAATGAATCCAGTAGCTCATTAATCCTTAGTGCGTTTTTTTATATTGTTCTTATTAGTAGAATTCTGTACACACTGCCGCTTGAACTGAGAATGGGTACAGTGATCTGTGGAATATATCTATATTGTTTCATCAAAATGAAAATCTACTAAAAAAAATATCTTGAGGAACTCAGAAATGCTTCAGGCAGTTTTTTGGAAATCTCAAGTTTCAAATCTGAACACTGACACTGAACAGATCTGAACTTTCATTCTAGGTATATATATATATATATATATAATCTGAGTTGACAGAAGAAACTGATTCAATTCAACAATGACTTATGAAAGGGGGGAAAAAAAGCTTCAGACCAAGCTTCAAGCTACAGTAACAATGCCTGTTCTGAGAACTGATAAAATATTATCACAGCTGGACCTGTTAGCTGCAGACACAGTGTGCTCTGATAAGGTTGATAAAATTGCACAGCAATAAAGTCATGGGCATGATCTTAAAAATGACAATTGCAGAATTCCAGAAACTATGCATGTAAAGCATGCCAGATTGCAGAATGCCACTGCATCCTCCACAAACGTGCACTGTGCAAACTGTGTTTGTAATACATGCCATTACAAATAAACAGCACTTGAAATTTATTCTGAACAACAATGCCCAATGTTAGATCAGCAAGGCATTAGATACATTTTAATGCTAACTTGCAATACATACTGATAGATGACTGCTGAGGTTAGAACAGCCAGACAGCAGTATGATTTCAGTACTATGATGCTTCTGTCCACAGGGTCCCAATACATACAAGATGCTTGTCCCAACTTCATATCGTTATGATTGGTCTGTTTATTTAAAACGGTCAATGACTTTAAAGAAAATACTGCTCATGATGCCAGATGTTGAAAGAGGTTAACAAGAAGTTACTGGCTAACATACTGTATGAGCATGTGACACAAGAATGCATCTCCTTATACTTCGATGGAGTGGTGGACCAAAGCCAATTTACACAAGAAAGAACATTTAGATAAAAAAATCCATAGCTCACCTTTCCACAAAACCTCCTAAATCCTTGACAAACCATTGATATTTTCAAATGGTAATATAAATATGTTCTGTAATGTTCTTAAGGATTATGTGTAACTGAGCATTTTGTGGTTGAGTAGTTTACCAGCTTAGAACAGGTAAGCTGAAGTCTCAACAGAACAGGACAACAAAACCCAAAAACTTTCTGATCCCTGTATATAAATCTTGCCACTAGAGGAAAACTAGAAATTCATTTAATAGGTTGAGAAACTGAGCGGCATATAAAATGCTCTCTTCAATGACAAACAATTTGCTTTCCACATCAGGTCCATGCACCTGAAGTACATCAATTCAGAGAAAAAAAAGCCTTCAGCAAATAAGAAGATGCCTATTGATTTCAAACCAAAAGCAACTTGCTAAACTTGAGGGGACATTCATATAAACCCACTGTGGCAAAAGTTACTTTATATGTGAGAGCCAATTATATTTTCAGCATCCTTGTGAGAGGTTTAGAATTGGTAGACATGCATAAATAAAGTATTTTGTCACTGGACTGTGGCCACGATCAATACAATCAATGCGAAGCGTGTGACGTGATCTTCATGCAATAACTTTTCCAACTCCTTCAACTATCTTACCAACTATCTCTAGAAATTGACAACAGATGAAAAACTTCCAGAACTTTTGGAAACTGGTAAAAGCAGTTTGGAAGAGTTCATTTGCAAAGGCAGATTTAGGTTTACTGGTCTTGAGTAAGCAGCAGGGATGCATGTCTTTCAAAATTGAAATGATAATGCTTTCAACTGAATAGCAGTTCCTCACCTTAAATTTAGGTGAGGCAGATTCTGAATTTCGTATCGTATTTTTGTATCGTAGGCTATATGAGTAACCTATGATTAACTGCTAGAGCAAACATTATTATTATCATTATCATTTATTGGTGATTATTTTTCAATTGTTTCCCTTTCTGGAATGTAGCTACTTTGTATATTCCTACATTTCTTTTGTATATTCCCACCTTCCTACTTTTATTTTCAGACTATTCACAAGAGCATACGTAGGACTTATACTTGGACTATTCTGATAATGATTTGGACCACAACTGAGATCTGTAACAAACTGCAAGTAATGCAGAGTTTTGTAAAACTATTACACTCAGTATGATCTGTGCCACTCCCCATGTTTACAATCTGAAGAATTGGTGAACTGACATGGACTGATCTTATCCGCCACAACATTCTTGTAATGTATAATGTCTCATATCTTAATATATGGCTCTCAATTAGGGTATGATGCATTTCCATTTTTCACCAAAAAATTACAAAAAAATGTGGGGCGCTGTTGAGCTCATGCGCTAAATTTCAATATATCAATATCACTTAATTACTTAAAATAGTCTAAAAACTATGACAAATATTTGTTGAATAATGCTGAACACATTCATGACTGATTCAGTTTATATAGTTTGGTAGATATAGACAAGCCTTGGCTGTTTGAAGTTGGAATTTAAGGAATTATTATTTATTAGTTATTTTTAGTTTTTGACATTTTTATAAATTCCCCATACACATAATATCATACAACATATTATGTATTTCTAGAAACATGATATGATATTAATAATCATTCATTATTTTTCGCAAATGAAACATTCAAATTATTATAAGGATGTATGTATAGTATGCATGCATATAAACATTAAGGAGGACAATGGAATTGTATGTTTATTATTAAAACATTTATATCTTAATTAATTATATAAAAGAGCATATTTAAAATTTAATGGCAATATGTATTAAATAGTAAATCAAAATCCTTGTTTTGGACATTCCTTCATGACACTCTTTGTTGTTTGATTGTGTTGAACATTTTGAATTGCAAGTGAAGTAAATTTCATTTCCTGTCCCTTACTGTTCATATGCAACATGCTCAAATCGATTTGAATTTACACCCAGCAAAAGGAAGGTAGTTCTTCAATTCTAAATGTTGCCCAACCCTGGAATGCAGAAACCTGTGTTGATGGATGCCTGTATGTTTGTCAGTAAACACCAGAGCAAAGAACCTACTCATTGCTTCAAGGTCACCAGGCTGTAGACTGCAGATGGATGTTCAGTGCTCCTTTCGTTTTCATAATGTGACTGATTCAATCATTTTTCTTCTTCTCAAGCCTCTGCAGACTCTCAGCGGCAGAGCTGCTCTTATCTCTACATGCAGCCACAAATGTCTCATTCACTGAGTCTGCTGGTTTAGAGGTGAGCGTCTGTAAAGCATTATCTCTGTTCTAAATGTAGGTAACGCTGAGGTCAGGCTTCCGGTATTAAGAAAATAATCTTCAAACAGGAATATCAGCAATGCTCTGAACTCTCCCACTCTTCCGTGAAAGCTGTAACGTGAAAGCCCTCTAGTGCTTCACTTTGAAAAATTCCACAAAACCAAACATTTTTACATTTTTACTCACCCTCATGTCATTACAAACCCATATGCTATTTAACATAATTACAGTAAATAATAATAATATCTTTATTTTCTGCATTGTATGTTATTTTTGTCCTCTTTACAGATGTGTTCCCTATGAGTGTTGTATGGGAAGGGCTCCAAGAAAATTCTTCAAAATGTTCTACTTTTGTGTGTCACTGCAAAAAATGTTTCACTGACACTGAGTAAATAATGAAAGAATATATATATATATTTTTTTTGCTGATCTATTCCTAAACCCTTTACTTATCATGTTGCCCGAGCGCAAAATGAACTTGACACTGACCGTGGGCGATTCAAGGGAAGGACTATCTTTCTTTCACCAATGATCAGCAGTGAGTCTTTTCTGCACTTTGTTGCACATTCCACCTGAAACATTCTGTTTTAATAGAGACATCTACGTTCTCGCTAGCTTGTGCGTGGGTGTAATAGCATCTGTTTGAAGGGGTAACGCTGCTCTCCCTAGAGCCCCAACAAGAAGCCTCGCTCGCCGCAAAGTGCTACGCTATCTGTCATTTAGCATCAAAGCACAAGAGCTTCTTCTTGCACCATGAAAGCGGTGCCTCTCAGATATAATATCGCATTTCCTTGTGGCTAGATGAGGCCCTGTTTTTCATAGCGATGTGGTGAGGAGGATCTCTTCCTGAAACATAGCCACAAAAAGCAGAAGCTAGCTGGCATGTCTTCCTCTCCATCTGTGACTGACACTGAACCAGAACCGGATCCCAGGGAACAGGAGCACATGAACACCTGTTTGCCTTCACCCGCATTCCACCATCATGTATTATGTAGGAGCCTTATGCATTATTCATGTGCTGGAGGGAGAGGCGGGACTCCTCAGGTACATATGCTGGAGGTTATAAACCTTGCTACCTTTAGGTCCGCATTTTTATAAAAGTGTCGTGCCCCTTTTTATTTCATTTTTCGTCCTAGTACTTTCACAGACAGAGAGTAGACGAGGCCTCTGGGTAGCTCTTTCAGGGGTTCGTTTCTTCACCCCACAGCTCAATCATGAATAAATTGAGGTGTTGGGACATTCCCTCCATCACACCTTATGCAACAGCAGATGTGCCTGAATGTTTCTAACATACGGTGCTACATATGAGTATGCTCGGGGAGCACGCTTAGCTTCAAACTCACGTTCAAACTCCACCTACAAGATGAAATACATCACTTTATTAAAGCCTGCTGGCAGGGTAAGATTACCGACTGGGCTCTGGGGCTCTAGACTTCCAGGGACCCCAAAAAGGCGAGACACTCCCTGTCCTAATCTAAAAGTGCCAACCACATCTGGAAGAGCACTCCCATTGTTCTTTTATGATCACATCAGGTGACACTCTTTCGAAAATAGGAAGCACCCCATCCTATTACAGGGATACTCCATTTACTTACCCTCATGCTATCCCAAATTATTACAAAAAATGTTTTTAAATGAAATTCAATTCAACTTGGTTTTAGTATAATAATGTTGACATGTGGTTTATAGACAGGTTGGTACAGTAGATATTGGGTGGGTTCTCATTTTATTTAAAACTGGATAACATAGAGATAAATCAGGTAAACACACGCTTGAGGACATTACTGAAGGAATCTCTAAATTTATTTTTCCATCTTCTCAAGCTGTGAGTTTATTATTGTGATATTTGATTTTGTGTAATAACCAGCACCAAAGCAAACAGCATTTTTCGAAGGAAATCGATCGAGCACATTCTGACTGTCAGCAGGATTACAGCCTCACAATAAGATTCATTGCAAATTGGTCCAAACGATTACAAATGCCAACATTAACTGATTCACTCTCCCTGTGTTTCTATGATTTGTTGCGTATGTGATTGTGCGTGTGCAGAATGCCTCTCAAACAGCTTATAAACATTAAAGAGCGACCTCTGTGAGAGGAGGCGGGCAAATAACGGATAGAATGTGCTAATTCAATTACGCAAGTTGAATAATTGCCTCGGTCAGTGTTCTGGATTGAGCCTATAGCTCAAACGTCCTTGAGATAAATTAAATGCCGGTATAGTGATAAAGCTGGAAGGGGAGGAGTTCACTGTAGAACAAAACAATGAATCTAGCATTTCTCTTGGAATTAAATACCCTATTAGCAAATTTAGCTTATTTGCACACATGCTGTGTCTAAGCATGCAACTTTTGTTGCGGAATGCTGGAATACACAGAGGTATTGTGGTCTTCATAAATAGGTGTTGAGTTGGCTGAAGATGGTGCCCTGGAGGCTGAGGTGTCCGTTGGAGCTTTAGCTGAGCGTTCTGTTGTGTTGCTCGGCTAGCGTGATGAATACGCTGCCGTATTCATCTTCTATTCTCTCCGACTTCAGCGTAACACAATAGAAGGATTTATGAACACGGACAAAAAAACTGCAGAAAGCTTCTGGCTCGAACAACGTGCTTTAAAACCTGCAGCTGAAATCTAGGTTACAAACTGAGTCCACCATTTTTAACCGCACACACAATGTTCTCATTTTTGGTCTCTCTCACTCTCTCTGCCTGTCTGTCTACCTGATTAATTTAGGCTGTCTGTCTGTTGGACTGAGTCGGATTTGAGTTATTAAAGGCTGCTCCATGTTCTCTTTCTCCCACAAGCACGCAGAGGTAACTACACCCGCTAATTAGAATCACTCTCACGCAGGGTTGCGATTTCTCTGGCCACAGACACCGCTGGCCCCTGTTCTGCTCTGGAGTGTGCCAGTTTTTGGCATTGTATGGTGTGCCATTGTGTTTCTGGATATCAAACTGAGAAAAGACATCATGCCCACTTACAATTTGGACCGTTTATGTCGGAAGCGAGAGGACGAGCGCTTGATGCGTGAGTGTGTTTGTGCATGTGTCTGTGTACATGTGTTTGGCAAAAGATGAAGACAGTGATGAAAATACAAGCAGAACTGATTGCATGCGCTGGGGATTGTGTTCCAGTTTGATCCTGTGGTGCATGCTAGTGTCTGCTTGACAGGCGCACAGCTGCCACCTAGAGGCTATGTTCAAAATAGCATACTCGCATACTACTTTACCTTATTCTGAAATACATAGCATGTAAACTGGCTACAGTAAACATATTTCTGCATGTCTAAAATACAGATGACATGAAAACACATTTGCCACAAATGTGCAGCATCCCAAAATGCAGACTGCACAGACTCAATGCAATGCACTCAACTTGACCTTCTATCCCCTGTGCCAAAAATTAAGCATAAATAATTGCAGATGAGAGATATATATATTTTTTTACATCTCTGCTTACTCATTACTTGTCCTAATTCACATTTTTTTGCCTTGAATTCTGAACATTTAAAAATAACTTTCTGGCTAAAATAAACAAAATTATTATTATTATTTAAAAAAAAAAAGATTGTTTTAAAGTGCAGAATTTCAACAACCAATAATTCTCCATTGTTCCGGAACAAAAGAGTTTGATTATGCTTCATTAAGAATGGATAATTAAGAATGAATTAGTCAAGCTTAATTATGGATATGATAGATTTACACATACATATACACACACACTAAAACCTTGTCACCTTGCAATACATTTTTATACTGAATTATTTATTAATGAAAGAACAAACTTTTGGCTTATGAATGATCATTGCTTTAATATTACAAGCCTACAAGGCTGTGGCACTCACTGTAACTGCCGTGACCCTACACAGAATCGTCTCGCAAGCTCAAGAGCCCATTTTTCGGAGTGAAATTGAATTTGCCTCTATGATTAGAAATGTCAGAGTGATGAAACGGTGTACAACTGCCGGAGGTTAAACATGGGAGACATCATTAAAGAAACAGACGCCAGCTTATTCTTCATTAATGGAGACAGAAAAAGACAGGGAGAAATAAAAAGAGAGAGAGTTAGAGGAGAAGGATTTCTACGTACGTTGCCATGTTTGAGAGGCTGCTGGGCTAATTTGACATTTGAACATTTACTGCACCTCATTACAACTGCTCACAGCTTATTAACCTGTCTGCTGACTGGATAGGTATGGACACACATCCTCACTGTCGTTATACTTCATTCACTCACCCAAAACCACTTTTCAAAGAAGGACATTCCTAATAGTCATCCCTTTGTTGTTACATGCGAGCAATATTTCTATTAGCAATACATTCCTTGCCGTAACCCCACCCCAAAAATTAGAATGTCAATGATTGGTGCTGTCAAAGTGTTGCTCCTTAGCCAACAAAATATTAATATATCAACTTGTTGAATCACCATTAAAGGTGCATCTCAATAAATTAGAATGTCGTTGGAAAAGTTCATTTATTTCAGTAATAAAACTCAAATTGTGAAACTCGTGTATCAAATAAATTAAATGCACACAGACTTAAGTAGTTTAAGTCTTTGGTTCTTTTAATTGTGATGATTTTGGCTCACATTAACAAAAACCCACCAATTCACTATGTCAACAAATTAGAATACTTCAAAAGACCAATATAAAAAACATTTTTAGTGAATTGTTTGTCTTCTGGAAAGTATGTTCATTTACACAGTGGACCAACACCAGCAGATGACATGGCAGCCCAAATTATCACTGACTGTGGAAACTTCACACTGGACTTCAAGCAACATGGTTTCTGCGCCTCTCCACTCTTCCTCCAGACTCTAGAACCTTGATTTCCAAATGAAATACAAAACTCGCTCTCATCTGAAAAGAGGACTTTGGTCCACTGTGTTTTCTGAAGTCCACAGGCAACGCAGCCATCTACCAGGAAATTTAGAGCACTTCATGCTTCCTTCTGCTAACAAGGTTTATGGAGATGCGGATTTCATTTTCCAGCAGGACTTGGCACCTGCCCACACTACCAAAAGCACCAAAAGCTGGTTCAGTGACCATGGTGTTACTGTGCTTGATTGGCCAGCAAACTCACCTGACCTGAGCCCCATAGAGAATCTATGAGGTATTGTAAAGAGGAAAATGAGAAACAAGAGACAAAAATGCAGATGAGCTGAAGGCCACTATCAAAGCAACCTGGGCTTCCATTACACATGAGCAGTGCCACAGGCTGATTGCCTCCATGCCACGCTGCATTGATGCAGTAATTCATGCAAAAAGGAGCCCCTACCAAGTATTGAGTACATGTACAGTAAATGAACATACTTTCCAGAAGGCCAACAATTCACAAAAAATGTTTTTTTTTTGGTCTTATGAAGTATTCTAATTTGTTGAGATAGTGAATTGGTGGGTTTTTGTTAAATGTGAGCCAAAATCATCACAATTAAAAGAAACCAAAGACTTAAACTACTTCAGTCTGTGTGCATTGAATTTATTTAATACACGAGTTTCACAATGAGTTGAGTTGAATTACTAAAAATAAATGAACTTTTCCACGACATTCTAATTTATTGAGATGAACCTGTACATGGCTCCGCTATACATATACAAACCAACAAGCACTAAACCTTCAAAATGATTAACAGGACACAAAATCCAGAACCTGAAAACACTTTACTATGGGTAAATCCAAAACAGAAGATATTACAAATTTCCTGTTTTACTATAAAATACATCAACATACAGTATGAACGAAAACTGCACTTGTGAATTCAAGTGAATTAATGTGTTTCCTTTTTTTTTTTTTTAAGATTTCAGTCCTTTTACCATTACATTTAACCACTGTATTAGATCCCTTTTTAATTTTTGACCCATCATATAAATATTGGATATTATACTGTGGCTTGCATCTGCACAAAAAAGTTAACTTGACTGTGAATCAGAAAGGTTAAAAAAACCGACAACTAAGGCACACAGAATTTACAGGATCTAATACATTAGTGATCTTATTTTAATATAATGTATGGAACAGTTTAACAAAGTTAAATATGATTATTCAAAATTTGTATAGATATTGTCACGAATTCGGTCTATGGACTTCCGTTTATTCACCACCAGAGGTCACCCTTTCCATTTAATTGACTCTCGCACAACACAAACTGTTGCATATCACCCCTGACTACATATCCCATCATTCATTGCACAGTTTGCACACTGCACTGACAGCTGTTTCTAATCCCCTCACCTCATATATAAACACACTTAACCAACTTCTGCTGAGTATTGTTTGCCTGTTATCCTTTCCGGTCTCACGTTTTCCTTGTTTTGCCTGGCCTTGCCTGTTTTTGCGGTTTTTGATCTTTGCCTGTTTTCTTGGATTTCTCCCTCTCGTTTCGCCCCTGTGATTCTGTCTGCTTATCGGTGACCTACGCTAGCCCTGCTAATTAGATTTTCTTAATGACAAAGCTACACCAAAAATCAACTTGATATTACAATCAGCAAAATAAAGTGTGGGTCACTCACGGTCATTGCACTGGGTGCCAGAGTAAGAGGTCATGGAGCAGTCGCAGGTGAAGTTCTCCCACTGCTGGATGCACACACCCATGTTGGCGCACGAATCCTCCTGGCATGTAGTGCTGGGCCCTGATGTGGAGGTGACAGGAACAGCATGAGTCAATAGTAATGACAGATTTCAGCAGGCATCTCTGTCACAGGCAGCACAGCAAGACTAGCATGCATGCAAGGTCATTCACGGGTCAGCATCAACGCTCGGTAAACAGATTCATGATAGTGCATTCATCCTGAATACTGAGCAACACTATAGTCGTTGAACATTCAGACATGCAAATAAAATAATACAAATAAAAACATTTTCTTATTCAGTATGTTGGTCTTGTTTCTCCAGTATTTTTTTAAACAGGTTTTCATTTAATGTTCTGTTACTTATTGTATTTCAGCATTGCAAGCATTGCAACGAATATTGTTGACTACTGTAAGGTGAAATGAAAAATACAAAATATTGTCTAAATTTCAACATTAAAATAATGACATTTGAGTGGGTCACCTCATCTGGGTTGCCATGTTGAGGAGATATGACAAATTTAATACAAATCACTTTGTAACCCACCTATGGGCACTTGCATGGTCTGTACAACTTATTGAAATGGCCTGCAGAAAGATGTGTATCTACAACAGGGATGTATCTAATCCAGTGTGTGTTATAATGACTGACAATACAATACTGGATTTTCTTATGATTGTTGTTTTGCTGAGCAGTCTGGCAGTTTATCAGTTACAGAAAGTGACAGCAGCAATGTTTACTCCAACCCACAGCTCTCATATTCTAATCTATCTCTTTCTCATGGCTGGTATCCATTCTAGTGAAATCACTATACAAAATGACTAAACAAATGTGTCCCCACTACTGATACACAGTCACTAACTTACAGATGCAATTTTGGTTTATTACAATAAAAAGGTCTGTTGATACAGATTAGTACCATGGATCCCTGAAAATCTAACACAGGTAGATGCAAGTATGAAGTTAAATCCTCATGTAAAGATGAATAAGTCACACATTTCTCAAAATAGCAAAGATCTTGCTAAATTATTTGTGTATGACCTAATTAATATTCATTAGCTAAGCTAAGCCATTTTGTGACATTCCAGCTGTCCCCAGTGATACCCATGTTGGGGTTTATACTAACATTTCAGAAAAATAAATAACCCAAAATATATTAACTGGAAGCAAGTCCCAATTTCTTACATATAGTATTATGTACTGGAAAACCAGAGAAAAATATTGATTAAGAAAAGTTTTTTATTTTAAGCAGTGAAGAATATCTCTTTCGAGATACAAAAACAGCCACGTTGAGAAAAAAAATCTGTGAATACACCATGCACATTTCATTCTTCTGCACTTCATAAAAGACAATTATTGAATCTTTAAGAGGGAATGCAAACAATTGTTTACACTCGATCCGAGATTCATTAAAACCATAATGACATGTCAATTCCAGCAGCTCAGATCATAAACAAAAGAAACCAAACTGACAGACATGCATTCAAAACAAGAGCAAAGCCCTGAGTGCGGATGTATGAAAGGTTCCACTGGCTGAAAGTGCTTTTATTGAGTCAGGAAAGCAATGGAAGAATTCTTTCTTTTCTCTTGCTGGTTTCCGCCTCTAATGATTCCCCAACTGAACCACTCTTGGATGCTCTCAACACAATATAAATGAGTAATTGCCAAAACATCCATTAAAATGCTTCAGTAGGGGAGAGAATTGTGGCCAATTGCTGTAGAACAGCGGGACACTAGACAATGTCTCGATTTTGATGTGCCTTCAGTGGAAAGCTTTGAGCTGGAATGTTCTTTAAGGAGGATATTTATAGGGATTGGATTCAACCTTAGTTCCCCTCAGCTACTGTACATGTCAGCTCTGGACTAAATGAAAAGTCGTGTAAAAAAAAATATATGTACAAAATACTGCAACATGCTATAATTGATTGATAGATAGATAGATAGATCGATAGATAGTAGAAGATCGACTAGATAGATTAGAAATGTTAATATGTTGAAACTGTATTTAACATTATTAAAAAGTGTTCAGTGTTTAAGTAGTGTTTTACTGGAGGACCATTCAGTAAAACAATTGCAACTTTCAGCCAGGTGTGTGGTGTATGTGTGTTGTGTGTGGTATGTAGGTAAAAAAGGTAGAACCTCTTACCCTTGCAGGTCAGCTTGGTGAAAACCACTTGTTAGCAGGGACTTTTGGAAAGAAGTGGCTAATTAAAACAGGGTGGTAGGGAGGGAACGTCAAGTCAAGAGAGTGAAAATGTGTGTGTGTGGTGTTGTGTGTGTGTGTGTGTGTGTGTGTGTGTGTGTGTGAAGGACAATGAGAGAGTAACTTGGGTAAAAATTTTAGTAAGGCAAGGATAATGATGAGATGACTACCTCAAATCACTAAAAAAAATGTTGTTAACATGCCCTCGGTCAAGGCGCCATCTAGTGGTTATAGGGGCTCTCATATCAACAAAACAACAGAGAATACCCAGAATTTCAGTGAGGCACAAAAATATAACTAAAATATAAGTAAAAGAAAATGATTAGAGAGGAAAACAGGTGCAAAGGTTAAATCAGGTTTGAATTTAATGGTTAAAACACAGAGCAGTGTGCCAGGGATGGGTAGACATTTAGATTGAATTGTAGAGAATGACGCATACCTTCACAGCCACGTTCGATCTGCCCACTGCGGAACAGAGCATCATTGATGAGGTCAGGCAGGCGGCCGTTGAGATCCATGGAAGCTAAGCAGCCCTGGAAACCCTCACGAGACACCACCAGCTTTGGCAGATTCTGGTACATGTTCGGTCCCAAACCGGCCACAAACAGATCACCTGCAAAGAGTGAAAAAATGTAACTATAACTTAAATTTTCTTCCTACATTGGCATATAGTGAGGTTTATGTGCTCAGTATGCAACATTTCCTGTTCACATAAATATACCAATCTGTTTTTTTTTTCTTTTTCTTTTTGATATGAAATGTCAAACGCACAATCAAAAATGTCACCAAAAGGTTAAGCGAATCTGTACGGCTGACCTTTCAGGTCCAGATTTTTCGCTCCGTTGACCACCTGGCTGACAGACTTGGCGTCCACTTTTAGAGTGTGTGTGTTGCTGGCGTCTCGAGTGATCACCACATTGTGCCACTGGTTGTCGTTAAGAGGACTGTCGCTGTTTCCCTTCAGAAGACTCGGTCCATTTCCCAGGTCAAACACATAGTGAATATACCTGACAAACACACATACACACTGAGCTCAAATGTGTCCATGTCCCAAATTAATTCAAGCGCACTTCACTGAAGAACACCAAAGTACATACTGAAGCAAACTCAGCTGATCAGCTGAGAGGCTCTCTATTAGATGACAATAAGAGTGGACACTCGTTTTAAAGAGGAACAGGGTATATGTCCTGCTGGGGGGTTGACCACAGGCCAAGTGGATCATTCTGTTTGGATGGACTAGGGCTAGGCTAACCATGCTTCTGCATTCACCAGTGTACTCTATACCAAGAAGCTGGTTTAAATGTTTTTGTTTTTCATTTACTTTACTAAGCATACAATGCTAAAATCCTCTAAGAATATTTGCTAGGGGTAAATGCTCTGTTGTGGATGAATTGTGTCAGCCTTACACAGTGTCTTACACTGAAGAAAACATGAAGAGTGAAATATTTAGCAGGAAATAATAGAGGATGGTGTGCCATCTGGATTTGACTGAATAAATTGGGCTACGGTCAGTATTATTTGATTTTACTGGGTCAACATCATTTTTCTTCTGCCTGCACAGTCCTGGTTATATCAACAAAAAAAGTTGTTTAAGTACATTAATAAATAGTACATTTTGATAAAGATTATAAAATGTTTTTAAAAATGTCAATGCTGTTGAATTGTGTACAATTAGATCAGATCCGTAAGGTAAAATATGTACATGATATTAAACATTTGATTTTATGATGATTCTCTCCACATTACAACTTGATCTAAATAACTTGCATTTTAAAACATACCATTATTAACTCTCTGGTAATCAGTCATAGATAAAAGTTGTTTCTGACACTTACGTTAATTTCTCGTTAATCAACGTTAATTTCGATAATCAACATTAATAAGGAATAATGAAAATAATGAAAGCATAGCTTAAAGCTGATAAAAACTGAAATTACTGATTTAAATCTGAATTTAAATTCAATTTCAGACTTTTTTTTCTTAAAGTCGAGAAGGCTCTGGAAACTAAGAGTGATGTTGGTCAAACGTTTTTAAATCTATGTTTTAAATTAGTGCCTGCTTTGGTAACCTTCAGGAGTATGATGACTATCTCATAATACTCAAAAAGACAGTCACTAGTCGCCACCTGCTGGTGTGAATGAATCTGTTTGGTGAACTGATTTAAAATCTTTGTGTCACTGGGGTAGAACAAAAATACCCAATACTAGCTATTCCACCCACAGATGTAATGATTACAGCAAGACTCACTGAATGGATCAGAACAAATCATTTTGGTGAACATATTCAACAATCAAATTCCCCACAATTAACTGTTCAAGGTATTCTGAGGTGTATAGTAGTTTGGCAATCTTGAAAATGAACATACGTTTAGCCACTTTAGAGTAAACATGTCTCGGCCTGACTGAAGTTGACTTCCAACACCCCAGAATGGCCTCCCAACCTTTCCTGTCAACCTCAATAAAATGGTCATTTGGTAAAAACAGATTCTCTGGAAATTTTGCTGTACTTCCACTCACCCTTTGACAAGCTCCACGGCAATAAAATCATTCCCATCTCCACTGTTGAAGAGAATGAATCCATCACCCGAGGTAGTTTTGAACTGAAAGAAGAGGTGCATGGTGCTGTAAGCCTGGAGTGTAGCAAGACCCAGATAGCTTCCTTTGGTCTTGAATGTAACTGGATCGGCCACAATGGAGCGCATGCCGAAACGAGCATTGAGCTCGCAGAATTCGATGTCTCCATTTTTGCACATGTCAATATAGAGGAGGCCGTTGAACTTCAGGCCTTGCAGGTGACCAATGAAGTTGGATGGAGCCGTGGAGGCAAAGCGTCGTTCTGTCAGGATTCCAGTCTCGATGTTACTGAACTCCAGCCGAGTGTGGTCACCATTCATCTGACCTGTGAAAGAGGAGTAGGAGGTCTTGGTAAAGTGATTATTAAGTGTTGGATTTATGCATTACATGGGGGCAGCCGCTGAAAAGCTGTTCTGAAAAGATTATACTGCATTCATACCTTCAGCTACATCATCATCCACCATGAGTTTGAGGTTTTTACCACGCCGCATCACTTTGACTGAGTGCCAATCATTGTCGTTCACTTTCTGGCCAGCATACAATGTCTCTGGTCCTTTACCTGAGAATGATGTGAGTCAGTTAGTGTTTACACACATTAGCACTGCAAATCAAATTTCTGTCATCTCAATATTTTAATAAATCATATCATGTGTATTTAAATTTTGTCATTCGGATGATAGATCACAGACATATTTTACTTGTGGTACATCAATAGTTCCAAGGAAAATCAACATTTGCTATTACCCAGAAAAGTCCAAGACATGAAACAAAACTGACATAGCCGTGGACATTTATTCTTTTAAGGGTGCACTGTAATACAAATACATAGTCTGCGCTAAAAAGTACTGGCTGAGAGCACTGATTGTTGTACTGATTTACTGGTGCCATTAACATAAGCGGCTCAAATATATTGAGTATTTAAACTTCAAATTATCGCACAAGGCAAAGTGCCTCTCTAAAAGCATTGTAGAAATAAATTAATCAGCACTACATTACCACTTTCTTTTCAGCCATTCGGCTGTTAATTGAAGAACATGCTTAATAAACAAAAACCTATAATTGACTCCAAAAGCTACAGAGATCTAAATGATCTGACCTGTGTGTTTATACAAATCTAGACAAGCAAGAGATTTTAGAGTTTTCATAGTTTAAAATGGTGATGTATTAGACCACATTAGGAAAGCCAATTACTTTACTATTATTGAAAGTCCCATCTGAATTTGATTATAAATGTGGCCTTTTTACTCAATTATTACAAAGAATGTCCCCCCCCCCCCCCTCATTTATTGATAAGAGTGGCAGGCATAGAACTGGTGTGTGTGTGTGTGTGTGCCTGGTATTCACTATGTTATGGGGACCAATTCCCACAAGGATAGTAATACCAGTGAATTTTGACCTTGTGGGGACATTTTTATAGGTCCCCATGAGGAAACAAGCTTATAAATCATATAGAATTAAGTTTTTTTGAAAATCTAAAAATGTAGAAAGTTTCCTGTGAGGGGTAGGTTGAGGTGTAGGGTTGGGGTAGGGTGATAGAAAATACAGTTTGTACAGTATACAAACCATTATGCCTATGGAAAAACACAACGGTGTGTGCGTGCGTGCGTGCGTGCGTGTGTGTGTGTGTGTGTGTGTGTGTGTTTTGCTTTTATTTTAATTAACAAATCAAACACTTGATCACACTTAGGTGCAATACTCAGTTACCATTAACTACTTTTGCTCTCTTTAACTTTTGCCTCAATAAATTTCTAATTTGCTGCTTATTAATAGCAAGATAGTTGTTAAATTTAGGTATTGGGTAGGATTAGGGATGTAGAATATGGTCATGCTGAATGTGTGCTTTATAAGTACTAATAAACAGTCAATATGTTTATAATAGGCATGCTAAAAAAGCAACTAGTCAATAGTGAGAATTGGTCCCTATACTAAAGTGTTATAGATTTTTTTTTATAAATATAACCATGTAAAATGTGATGTAGTCTTAAATATCTTTCATTACTGTTGAGTTAACAGCATACAGCCCTTTATATACACAGGCCCAAAGTCTTGTGTTGTGGTCAGGTAAGATGGTTCTAAATTGTAATTGTCCTTTTTTTAACTCTTCCATGTGTACGGTCAATTCAGTGGCAATTACAATTTCTCAGAGTCAACTTTCAGGGTGTAAAATCATTTTCCAGATGACTTCTGCAACAGCACATTAGACTGCTCTAACTACTTATCTGTATCAGTCACTGTTGTTTGTACTGGATGATTGTTTTTTGTTGTTGTTTGTTTGTTTTTTATGTTTTTAAATCAATTCACAGAGATTACTAGTATGGGCACACAAGTGCCCTCTTGAGGAAGACAATTGTGATTCACACAGAAAACTGAAACCAAACTGTTACTTAAGTGGAATGCAATGGTAACCACCCACTTTTCATCTTCATTTTCTCTATAGAGAAGAAAAATCGTATTCAAAGTCGTGTCAAGTCATGAACCAAACTAAGCAGCTCCAAAATGAATCGCATTACAACATTTGATTTGAAGCAAAATTGCAATTGAAAATTGTTTTAAAAAGCAGACAAAGATGCAAGACTGTGTACACACAGAAATATGTAAGTATAATTATGGTAGAAATCATAGTAAAAAATAAAACTATTGACTATATATATGAGCCACATTTTGCAGCAGTTTTCTTTCAATGTTAACAACAATTTATCAGAGTAATGGGTGACTAAATTTGAAATCACAGAGACTTGTGGCTTCTACAGAAGCATATTTCAAAATGTAACATCCTCAGAGCTTATAGTAGATCTGTACTAATCTGACTAAATTAATTTCTCTATAGAGAAAAGGAAGGGATTGTTACTTCTGGAACCTGGACTGCTGAGCCCACATAATTAATAATAATAATAAAATAATAATAAAAATCTGATGAGGAAGGGTATGAGACAGGAGACTTAAGCAGTTAGTAAGATTTTTCATTACAAAACCGTTAAAACAGCATTATTTAAAAATGCTTAAATATTAACATTTAACAGCGTGTAAAACATGTGCACTACCAATCAAAAATTTGGATTTTGTTAATTTATGTTTCTCATGTGCTTAAAAAACCCTTTGATCTAAAGGCTTAGGCTTAAATGAAATGAAAATGACTAAAGCTGAAATTTTTAAATTAAAGAACGTGGAGAAATTAAGGGCACATTTCGAGCACATATCATTCAGTGCTGTTTAAAAGCATCCTTGGATGCATCTCTTAGAGCTTGTTCAGAATTATGTTCAGACCTGTAATCTGGGCAAAGGGTGACGTCTTTGATGCAATTCAAATATAAAATATTTTTGATATATATTTCAATATACAGTATATCTATATATAACGCTTATAGCGATATCTTAATGTGATTATCAAATCAAAGACTGTGATTTAATTTAATAAGTACTGTCACTAGCTGCTTCTCTCAACTCCATGTCTGTTATGGGAGTGAGTTAAGGTGATTGGGGATATATTTTTTAGCATTTCTTGTGTATAGAGTTTCTATAATTTTCCCCGCATCCACGCATGATAAAAAAATCTAAGGTGTGAACATTGAAAGTGAGGGAATTCGAAAAGCAGAAAAATTTATTAGTATTGTAATTGTACTATTGTAAATTCCTTATTAAGCCTACAATTATCAAATATTCTTTGAATAAATGTATTGAATTTTTTACTAAAAAATATTTGTAATTTTACAGTATAGTTATAATTTACAACACTAATATATTTATATTGTATAATATCAGATTATTATTATTATTATGTATTATGTATAGGTAATATATGCGCCATATTAAATAAATAATTTTAACGAATAGTTCACCTGAAATTTAAAAATTGTCATCATTACTCACCTCATGTTGTTCTAAACCTGTATGATTTTCTTTCTTATGTTGAACACAAAATAAGATATTTTGATGAATGTTGGTAACCAAACTGTTTTTGGTCCCCTTTGACCTTCCTAGAAGGGAAGGAAATACTATAGAAGTCAATGGGTACCATCAACTGTTTGATTACCAGCATTCTTGAAAACATCTTCTATGTTCAACAGAAGAAATAAACTAATACTGGTTTGGAACGACATGAGGGTGAGTAAATGATGAACATTGTGAACCTGGACCACAAAACCAGTCATAAGGGTCAAATTTTTTTAAATTGAGATTTATATATCATCTGAAAGCTGGATAAATAAGCTTAACATTGATGTATGGTATTGTTAGGATATTGCCGGAACGGCTTTCGCGTATGACAGATAACGGAAGTGAGAAAAAAAGTGTTTATTACATTTGAAATATAGATATTTTTCTTACAAAAACTCATGGATTTGCTACAGGGGGACTTTATTCATCCCCTGGAGCCGTCTGCGGCACGTTTTATTATGAATGCGCAAGCTTTATTTGACGACTTGTGGACTGTTCAACTGCAACACCGCTGACTGCAATGATAGAGCTTGGATTAGCCAGGACAATTTTTAATATAACTACGATGGATTCGTCTGAAAGAAGAAAGTCTTATACACCTAGGATGCTTCGAGGGTAGTAAAACAGTCTAATTTTCATTTTTGGGTGAAGTAACCCTTTAACATCCTAATTATTTTTGCCATAAAAGAAAAATCTGTAATTTTGACCCATACAATGTTTTTTTTTTTTACTATTGCTAAAAATATACCCAAGGGACTTAAGACTGGTTTTGTGGTCCAGGTCACATTTATGGTGAACTCGCCCTTTAAAATAAAAACAAGCAAAATAAAACGCTTATTAAATAATATTAAACATTTTAGCTGTTTTATTTGTCATGTGACCATTAAGCAACATTAGAGAACTATGAACCGTGTTGTTAAACTATTGAAATAGTAACTTGAGTAATTTTTTTGTTTTTTTATGGGAGTGCTTCGGCTTACAAAAAAGTTTGAGAACCCCTTATCTAAACTATTGAAAAGTATCATTAAAAATTAGTAGAATGAGTACAAATGTTTAACTGGCAGTATAGGTTAACAACACTGTTTAATAAAAATGCTAAAACTTTGACCATCTGTGGGATTAGCTAATATCTGTGTTTCATCTCAAAATAATACAAAAATAAATCCAACAGGGTAAGAAAAGAGTATATAGAACAAACTGAGTAAAAACTTACTGGTGTTACAGTTTATCCTGCCACAGTCTAGATGGGGAAGAACAAGTGCAGATGAAATCGCGTCCTTCAAGGATACAGCTGCAGACATCCAACAACAGAAACACCACCTTCCGGGGATGAGCACATGGAGCAGCAGCCATTTTGGATCATTTCCAACAGCCGTTTAATAATTCCGGCCAGTATGTTTGATAAAACTTGTTTAGCTAATTATTATTTTTTATTTATAACAACATGCAGACATGACTATAAGTGTATCATTCTTAAGGCTAATTCCACAAGAATTCAAAATATGCTGGCTATATCTTTTTTTTTTTCTAAATTATTATTATTTTTAGGATGTAGATTTATATTTTTAGTATGTAATTTATATAGTAGTAATCCATATGAATGGCTGCCTGCTCTAAGCCGAAAGGATTCATCAACTCCGGTATACTTTCTCTTTTTTGTTTTGTTTTGGTTAATCATCCAAATTATTGGTTACCCCACCAACTGTGTGAATTTCACAGAGAACTGCAGATTGTTATGACAATTGGAACTGTCATCCAGGTCGGAATCCATAAGGCCATTTTTATCATGTGCCATCAACCGCAACAGAAAAGTGGGAGCAAACAGCATCGGTCCAAAAAGCACCAGCACCACACAGACTTGTAGCATGTACTTGCAATGAATACTGAAATGTTCTGATTGTTATTTATGCTAAGTGCATGAATATAAAATGACAGATTTTACCATTGAAACTGCAACTAATATAAAAATTTAGTAAATTGAAGTTATTATTGAATTTACTGAAATCACTATAATTTTGATGTTGCAGCATATTTAAGATGTTGATCATCTGGCTCTTTCTTGTGACATGGTGTGTATATGGGCGGATGGTAGTAAAAATGACTGTGTGTGTTTTGTGGGTGATGCTTTGGCCACCAGCTGCAGGTGTGCTGGATGCTCTGGTCTCGGGCTGTTTGCTTACAGGGCCGCAGGCTAAAGGCCTTTGAAGGGGTGAGTACCATCTTTGAACAAGGCATGATAAATGCCGTTAAGAGCGAGGGATGGGAATGGGTACATATTTTCCTGATAACGTGAAAAAAATGTTATACAGAAGATGCATAACTGATTGTTAAACCCATCTTACCATAAGAACAGAGCATAAACAGATACCGAAATATTATCACAAAGAGGCAGTCCTGTCAATTTTTGCCCCCCCTTAGCTATAATTTGGGCTGGTGATATATTACTAAAAAATAAATAAGTAAATAATAATTATAATATATATGCAGTTTGTGCTTGTGCCAGTATGCCAGTTTGCATCCACTCTTTGTTGTAAGATATTATAATACAGTATCTTCTGTTATATAGACCTCAATAGCAAAAATGCTGATAGAGCTAAGCCATTAAATGCATTGTCAATAATGTATTTATTTATTGTTCAGTTAATTATTAAGTTGAAAAGAAAATGCAAAATAAAAGCGTTTATCTGATGTCTGAACTCCACTGAATACAGGTAAATGTTGTTTATTACCATGTATTGCTAGACTGGTGTAAAACTGTTTCTTGTTTTGGTTTGTTTGCTTGTTTTGCAACTGGTGAAGTCACATTAAATGCAACTTGATTATTATTTACAAGATATACAAGAAAGAAACTAAGACAGACAGACAGACAGACAGACAGACAGATAGATAGATAGATAGATAGATAGATAGATAGATAGATCGAGGACAGATGAGATGGATTTAACGATAGATAAATATTGCATATCACCCAGCCCTAATATAAATGCTGTTTTCATTTAATAAAATTGTAAAAATTACTATTTTTAAATTTGTTGCTTCAATGTAAGTAAATCGATGAGCATGTATGAGAATGACTGGCGCAGATGTGTTGCTTCGTCCATGAGGTCAGAGGTTATGTGAGACAATGATGAGAGAGTTTGTCTGTCCACATCACCCGCAGACAAAGCAAGAGAACGAAAAACAAATAGGAGCAATCCATGCAGATCAACAAAACAATAACAATTTAGTTGTAGTGTTAGAGAGATGATAACATCCAGTAACTTGCAAATATAAGAAATAACCGAGGAACCGACGACCGAGGAAGAGAGATAGGGACAGAGAGAGAAATAAGTCAGTATACGATACCTAAATTGACGGTCAGTTTGACACGGCCGCTGTCCAGCTCTAGTCGCAGTGTGTCTGCGGACTCACGTGACGTGGCAGCCATCAACAGGCCAAAGGCACGCTGGGACATAAACCGCAGAGACACATCCTCTGCCTCTGTATGTATTACTGTCGGCATCACCACCTTCATATACATACTGCCATCATAGCTTAGGACAGATGCCTCTGTGGAGAAAACAGACACACAAAATGCATTAAAAATATTAATCCCAGACCTTGAGAAGAGCACTTTCAACTCAACTGTATTCACTGATTTAAACAAAACAACTAGTTTCTATGAAGCCCTTCACACTGAGCTCAAAATATTGATATTCAAAATCTCCAATGATTTGTTGTCCACGCCAACTGGATGTGAAAGGTTTTGATAAGAAAACAGGCTTATGAATGTGTTTCATGCTATTTAGTCACATTAGAAATTGTGTTTAATGGCTATTATGCATTTTAAGAACAAGCAACACTACAAAATATACATATTTAGTTGTGTTTGTAATGACAATGAGCCAGAATACAGAGTACAGACAGAATACAATTTACAGATCAAAAGTGGGTGGAAATTGTCATGAAAAATGAAATTAGGACATTAAATAATAATAAAAAAATGACTAAAACATATAACACATGACCCCTTTAAAATAAATTATTAAAGGACTGAATAAATTATTTTTGATGAATAAAACACACCATGATTAAAAAAAATCCTCTCACATATGTATAAATTATTTTAATGTGACATGAGTAAAAATAATTCTTATTTTATAGCATGTAGCATATAAATCCCTTCAAACATGCACTCCTAAACACATGCACAGACCCTTCTTAATTCTTCTTATAACAATCTACATATATCTTAATGCAACACTGTCACCTGTAATATTTTTCCAATTTATTTATTTAGTTAGTGCCATCTGCTCCAGCTATCACAGCAAGTTCCTCATATGACCACCGAGGTGCTCCTCTGTCACACACAAGGAACATTTCTAACAAAGTCTCTCATTTTCAGCCCCATAACAGACCAAAATGCTACAGCACAGAGCTGAGAGGGGATTCTGGGAAAATGGATTAAAAAAGGCAACCAGCCGTGAAATACCTGCCTCGAGTTTTAGTGAAGAAGTAAGAAGAATGTGCCTTTGGCTGAAAGAGGAGCTGACTGCCTTTGTGTAATGATAGAGGAGTCTGCATTTAACGCATGAATCATTGTGTGGAAAATAATGTGCATTACACACATGTACAGCCATCATGTAATATGTGATAGGACACCTTAAACATCATCAGTCAGGCTGGCGGAGCAACAAGGACAGGAATATGACATTGTCAATATTAAAACATTGTTACTTTAGGCTAAAAGTGTTCATTATTTTTGTTGTTATGAGCTGTTACAGAAATATTTCAGGTTATATATAACATAAACAGATGATTAATATTAAAAACAAGTTGCATTCAATTATATTATGTATTAAATTGTAACCAAGAATATTTATTTGATCTCCAAAATAACAGTTAAAGAACAATCAGTATCCTTTGCATAGAGTGATATTGACTTTGTTCATGTTGAAGCACTCTGAGAACAACAGGGTTGTGTTCAAGCAACTCTATTAGCATGCAATGCACAAATATAATGATCAATTCCTCACATATTAGAAAACTAGCATCCCTGCTGATGCTGTTACACACCTGCTGAGTCTCGAGGGAGCTCTTAAGCATTAATGAAGAGCATATTAACCCCCTGTCTTGAACTACTAGCTCTCTCGTTCTGATCTTAAACAGCCTTTCTCAAAGCAAACTGAGCAGACACTATTTCCAGGATGCTATGTCTTGCACACCATATTGAAGTGTGTGCGACTGGTGTACGTGTGCTACTCAAACACGCACACACAAATATTGCAAAGCACAGCTGGATGTGTTTTGAGGAGAGATCAACAGCTCCAAAGCTCATTTTGAATGCTAATGAGGAGATGTGCGTTTTCAGGGGCTTGCTGGAAATGGAAGTCAGCAGCACTTTACATAATTACCAGCTAAATTGCCAATGACGATGGGTGGGGGATAAGTATAAGAGCTACAACGCTCACTGCCTACCAGTTCCACTGTATAGAGCACAATCTGTGTTAACAGGTTACACAAAGACTGTCTCCTCCACAACGGCGGACAATTCCAAAAAGAGATGAGTATCAAAATACATAACCAAAACATATGTAAATAACATTTTCAACGTAAAATTATTTACTTTTTTATACTACATAATAGTAATATATTATTAAGTTCATTTTTGAGTAACACGACCTTATATTTAACAATATTAATGCAATAATTATAATTGGAAAAAAATACATAAAAGACTAAAATACACAAACATCATGAAATATGCAAAAATAAAACAATATAAATTACAAAAAAGTGTACATATTAGAAACACTTTGAAATAAATAAAAATTATAAAATGAAAATACATAAATAAATAAATATACAAATACAAACAATTAAAACTATATAGACATTAAAAAAATAATTAAAAAAATGGCAAAAACAAAACAAAATGGCTAAACATTTTACTACTGAATCGTGTGAAAACATAAAAATACAATCTAATTCAAAATATTAACAAAACCAATCAATCAATAAAAAAAGCTTTGTTTAAAAAAATTGAACTGATTAATGGCTGGCAATGTAATCTACATGCAATCCAGGTCATGTGACACATCCAGAGCTTTACAGAGCCAAAGGGAGATCTACTGTAAAGTCACCCTGACCATCCATCCATCCAGAGGTTGACTGCTCTTCCTAAATGTTTCTCTAAAGCATTCAAATAACAATTTTACAAACACAAACAATTCTGTAAACATACATGAGCTAAACCAGTCACATGGAATGTGCCCTAAGACTACACTAGGACTGTGATTTAAAATGTCCTCCTGCTTTTAAAAAAAAAAGCACACTGGCTGTTTGGGCTGTGAACAGTAGAGGGCAGAAGAGGACTGCCCAGAGGCTTTGGATACTTTCAGCACTGCTGGTGGAGAGAGATTGACTGAGGGCAGATATTAGTGAGCGAGAGTGTGCAGTTATGAGAAAAAATCCTAATACAAGGTCTGTTACTATAACCCTGCCATGCACATCTCTGTCTCTCTCTCTGTCTTTACATTCTGCTCTGGAGCTTTGTCAATTTCCCACATGACCGCTTGCTGAAAGCCACATTTCCTCAACCATGTGGAGGAACATGTGTATGCGTGTGGGTCAGGTTTTGAACAACTGTCCTTACAATAATAGTAAAACCTGACATTACCCACATTGTGGAGAGCGGTCAACTGGGCCACGGAGAAAAATGGCATAATAAACATAGTAAATAAAATAGAAAAAACACAAAAAGATTTATAAGAGGGTTAGATTAAGTAATAGAAATAAGTTCAGTATAAAAGTAACAATTGTATTCATTGATTTTTCTTTTTAATTCACATTTGTTGAATTGGCTTCATTCATTCATTCTACTTGCTTTACTACATTTTAATTGAATAAAATTCTAAAATAAAATGTAAAACATTACTTAAGGAGTAGGATTAACTTTAAAATGAAAACGATATAAGTGTATGGATATATTTTTAGCATGCTAGTTAAGTGTGTGCATTTTAGTTATCCTTGAGGCTACACACTGAGCTAAGACATTTATTTTCTAAAGCAAGTACAGATATGAGGAATTCACTCATTATCTCCGTCCTCCTCTTCTCTCTCTTAATGCAGCTGGTGACACACATGTGTTTGTTTAAGACTCGAATTTACACACATGGATTAGAGAGCTACACTTTAACATCCACTTCCTGCAAGCGTCAAACAAATAACGCAAAGCTCAGATATCCCTGCGTACATTTACGCAACAAACCCACTCTGATGATAAAACCCACTCTGATGATATTTGCTTCAGTCTGCATTTCTCCCTCACAGATGCTCGCTGGCTGGAACCGGTTACTATCAGTGTGCGGTGGCCAAATCTCTCAGCTTCTAGAACAGCTCTGGCCCACGTTATTTACCGTCACTTACCTTCAATGACTGCAATGATGTACTAACATCATTAACATCCATAGCCGTGTAATACAGATCTGCTAGTCTGGTCACATTGTTTATACGTAGGTATTTGTATGCAACATTTACAGGTACAAAACATGCTTTTGTGTATGTCTGAGTAGATGCTGAAACTTCAATATACAGAATATACAGACAGCATCTACAAAGAAAGCAGTATTATGGATTTACAACTAAAATATTTATGGATGCTTTATATCATAAATATATTTATTTTGTTACAATACATTTTACCATTTTATAGATATGTTTTATATGTCTTATTCCTATCGACAAATGTAAACAACTACTTTTTAATAATCTAAAAAAACAACAACAGAAAAATGTACAATGATTAATTTAACAAATGACTAATTTTAATGACTAGCCTAATTAGTTACAATATAACATTATATTAATATTTTTACATGTCCACTGTATGTTTTTTAGACGAAATCATGATTATAAATTGCCTGCTATTATAGATGGCAGCCTTCAAACGAAGGCAGCAGTGCAGTGGTTTGTATTTCAATTTTATAAGAAAACAGAAGAAATCCAAAATAAGTGAAAAAGTAGCAAGTCTAAAGTTTTCATTCAATAATAAAGAGCCAGTATTATGCTGCACTGACAGTTGCAGTTTAAATTCTTGTTCTTTGCACAACACTCAATAACACGCCAATAATTGTTAATTTCAAAAATAATTTAAAACGTTTGATAACGTCTAGGTTACTTGTGTAACCCTCGTTCCCTGAAGGAGGGAACGGAGACGTTACGTCAGTGACTGACGAATTGGGATCTCGCCCGAGAGCCCAATCACCTTCGAGTGTTAACTAAACAAGCCAATGACAGTTGGCGTGCGTGCTTCGCCACGCGCACCCCGCCCCGCAGCGCGGGTATAAAAGGAGAGCTTGTGCAAATGCACATCAGTTTTTCGCTGAGGAGCCGAGACTACGTGCCCCGGCCGTACAGCGGTGGTACAGCAACTGTGGCAACGGAACGTAACGTCTCCGTTCCCTCCTTCAGGGAACGAAGGTTACACAAGTAACCTAGATGTTCCCTTTCAGTCAGTCATGTTCTACGTTACGTCAGTTGTGACTGTTGAATTGGGATCCGTATGGAAAACGCCACTATTGCTGACTCCCTCCAGTGCCCTGCGGAAGCCGGCAAGTCCCCCCACACCAGCTGGGGCGGAAGATAGGACAGCGGCTAGGCAGAGGTGTCCGCCACTGCTGTTCCATACAGTGGTACATTGGATAACACTGGGAAAGCGTTCCCAGTTGGGACGCTACGGAAGCCACGTCCCGCACATAGGAGGTATCATGTGGAATTACACATATGGACTGGCCCAGGGCAGTACTACATATGGAAGTCTCTGCGGTAGACTCAACCCCCTGGGGTGAGATCACTACCCAGCAGAGATGGCAGTGAACGACTGCCATGGAAAAGACACGGGCTTACCGTGAGGGGAGCCGTACCGTGGAAGAGTATACATGTGGGATCGCCCGAAGGGGGAATCACTACACATGGGCACTTAGCCCAGCACAAGGGCTGACCTTGGCATGCACACGAGTGCTGAGCCTGGGCGTCTGGCGCTCCGCCAGGCCTGACCGCTGAGGGTGCGGGAGGAACTCCAACAGGATTCGCCATGGGGAACTGAACTGAGAAACAAAAAAGCGCACGTATCCGGTCCGTAGAGGGGATTGGCGCAGCAAGCGTGATCGACACCGAATAGGTCCGGTGTTACTGCCTACCTGAGTCGAGTACACGAGAGGACACGGGCTCTACACGGAGATTATAGAATCTCGCAAACGTGTTAGGCGTCGCCCAGCCGGCAGCTCTACAGATGTCTGCTATCGAGGCGCCCCGCGCCAATGCCCAAGAAGATGCCACTCCTCTCGTAGAGTGAGCTCTCACTCCGAGGGGGCATGGTAAACGTTGGGCCTGGTATGCCAAGACTATAGCCTCCACTAACCAGTGGGCAAGTCTTTGTTTGGAGACAGCCTTTCCCTTCTGCTGACCTCCAAAGCAGACAAAGAGCTGGTCTGAGGTCCTGAAGCTCCGTGTATGGTCCACGTAAATGCGCAGAGCGTGAATGGGACAGAGCAGAGCGATGGCTGGGTTTGCCTCCTCCCGGGGCAGCGCTTGCAATTTCACCACCTGATCCCTGAAAAGCGTGGTGGGAACTTTGGGCACATATCCGGGCAGAGGTCTCAGGACAACGTGAGAGTTACCCGTCCCGAATTCTAGGCACGAATCGTCGACCGAGAATGCCTGCAGGTCCCCTACCCTCTTGACCGAGGCCAATGCGGTGAGGAGTGCTGTCTTTAATGACAGAAACTTAAGCTCTACTGACTGCAGAGGCTCGAAGGGCTCCTCCTTCAGGGCCATGAGAACCGAGGGGAGATCCCAAGAGGGTAACAGGTGAGGGTGTGGAGGATTTAGCCTCTTTGCCCCTCTGAGAAACCTGATGATCAGTTCGTGCTTCCCTAGAGACTTACCGTCTGCTGCATCGTGATGTGCGGCAATGGCGGCAACATACACTTTCAGGGTTGAGGGAGACAGCCTTCGCTCCAAGCCTTCCTGCAGGAAAGAAAGCACGACTGCGATCGGGCATCTACGGGGGTCTTCCCGGCGGGAAGAGCACCAACCGACGAACAGGTTCCACTTCAGCCTGTAAGCGTGTCTGGTAGACGGGCTCTAGCTGAAGCGATGGTGTTCACTACCGCTGGAGATAGCCCACCTAGAACCTCCGCATCCCATCCAGGGACCATAAGTGGAGATTCCACAAGTCTGGACGCGGTTGCCAGAGGGTGCCCCGTCTCTGAGAAAGTAGATCCTTCCTCAGAGGAATCTGCCAGGTTTGGGGCTGTCGCGAGGAGCATTAGTTCGGGTGAACCAAGTCCGACTGGGCCAGTATGGCGCCACCAAGAGGACATGCTCCTCGTCCTCCCTGACCTTGCACAGTGTCTGCGCGAGAAGGATCACTGGGGGAAACGCATATTTGCGTAGGCCCCGAGGCCAGCTGCACGCCAGTGCGTCCGTGCCGAGGGGTCCCTCGGCCAGGGAGTAAAAACCACTGGCAATGGGACGTGTCCAGGGAGGCAAACAGTTCTACCTGAGCATCCCCAAAGCGTCTCCAAATCAGCTGGACTGTCTGGGGATGGAGTCTCCATTCTCCCGGAAGCGCAGGCTGTTGTGAGAGCTCGTTGGCTGCACGATTGAGCTTGCCTGGGACATGAACGGCGCGAAGCGAACTCAGATTCTTCTGACTCCAGAGGAGGAGATGGCTGGCGAGTTGTGACATGTGACGGGAGCGTAGACCACCTTGTCTTTTGATGTATGCAACGGTCGCAGTGTTGTTCGTACGGACCAGTACGTGCTTGTCGTTTAGCAGCGATTTGAAGCGGCGCAGAGCTAGCTATACTGCTTGCAACTCGAGGCAGTTGTTATGCCACTGTAATCGGGGCCCCGACCAGGGCCCCGCAGCTGCATTCCCACTGCACATGGCACCCCAGCCCCTGGCAGAGGCATCTGTTGATACAACAACATGCCTGGATACTTTCCCAAGGGATACTCCTGTCCGAAGAAGGCAAGATCTGTCCATGGGCTGAGGGTCTGACGGCAGAACGGGTTAACAGAAACCCGGTAAGTGCCGTGTCGCCATGCCCATCTCGGGACCCGGTCGTGAAGCCAATGCTGAAGCGGTCTCATATGAAGCAACCCGAGCGGCGTGACAGCTGCTGCGGATGCCATATGCCCCAGGGGCCTCTGAAATTGTCTCAGTGGAACCGCCGTCTTGCACTGGAAGGACCCCAGGCAGTTCAGCATCGACTGCGCACGCTCTACTGAGAGACATCCTGAGAGGTTGACCGATTCCAGCTCCATGCCGAGAAAAGAGATCCTCTCCTCGGAGAGAGTTTTGCTCTTTTCCCAGTTGACCCGAAGCTCCAATCGGCTGAGGTGACTGAGCACCATATCCCTGTGTTCGCACAACTGTGCTCGGGACTGGGCCAGTATGAGCCATTCGTCGAGGTAGTTGGGAACCCCCCCCCCCCCGCGAATGCCCGCTTCCCTCAATGGAACGATGGCTGCCTCCACGACCTTGGTGAAGAAACGAGGCGACAGGGATAGCCCGAAGGAGAGGACCTTGTACTGATATGCCCGTCCCTCAAACGCAAAGCGGAGAAACGGCCTGTGCCGAGGGAGAATCGAGACATGAAAATACACGTCCTTGAGGTCGACCGCTGCAAACAAATCGAAAGGACGGACGCATTGAATTGCGTTGCCTTTCCTCCTGCGTCAACATCCTTAACGGGAGCTTGTGAAGGGCCCGGTTCAAGACATGCAAGTCCAAGATTGGTCGTAACCACCGCCTTTCTTGGGTACGATGAAGTATGTGCTGTAGAAACCCGACCTCATCTCGGCCGGAGGGACCGGCTGTATCGCGTCCTTCGCTAGCAGGACCGCGATCTCTGCACGCAAGACAGGAGCATCCTTGTCCGGCACAGAGGTGAACCGAATGCCCCTGAACTTGGGAGGGCGCCGGGCGAATTGAATCACGTAGCCAAGTCTGATGGTTCTCATGAGCCAGCGAGACGGCCTGGGGAGCGCTAACCATGCCCCCAGCGACCGAACTAGCGGGACCAGAGAGACCACCGACGTACCCGCAGTGGGGCAGCGAAGTGGAGTACAGGGACCCAACCCGGGAGGCTTCCGCGCGTCCCAGGGTGGGGTCTGAGGGCGCAGCGCGCGACTTACCTGGCTCCACTGGTGGGCAGGGGGCTCGTGAGGAGGCTTAGCGTCCTTGAACTGAACCCTGCTGTCCATTGGCGAAGGGAGAGGGGGACGGGTGTGTGGAGACTGGGTCTCGTGCACTGCCGTCCTCGCCCTCTTGGGACCCGGAGGCAAAGGAAACTGCTCTTTTATTGAAGTTTTGGGTACCACTGGCTGGGTAGCCAGCGGCGGAACAAAAACAAACGGAACATAAGATTCTCCACCCAGCCCTCCTCCGTGGGAGGGAGTGGTGCGTTCACCGTCTCCCGAAGAGCAGATCCTTCCATCTCTGGGTCGCCTGTCTCAGGGACGCCGCCTGCTTTGACGTTTCACGGGCTTGGCAGGGGCGGAGGCGGTCTGCGCCGGTTTCCCAACGGCCACTCCACGCTGCGGCGCGTTGAGAAGCTGGCGGTTGTGGGACGCGCCTAGGCGAGGTGGAGGCCGCAGGAGGACGCCCTCTGCGATGAGCAGACAGAGGGGCTGCAGCCGGCGTTGGGGTGCGGACAGCAGCAGACCGCCGGGGCAGGATGTGTCGAAACGCCTCTGTCTGCTTCTGCGTGGCGGAGAACTGTTGGGCAAAGCCCTCTACCGCTTCGCCGGATAGGCCGGCCTGGGAGATCGGGGAGGCCAGGAAGCGATGCTTGTCGTCCTCCCTCATATCCGCCAAGGTCAGCCATAGTTGCCGCTCCTGGACCACCAATGTGGACATCGACTGACCCAGGGCCCTCGCCGTGACTTTCGTCACCCTTAGCGCGAGGTCCGTCGCTGTGCGCAGTTCCTGCAGCACACCTGGGTCCGCACCACCCTCGTGCAACTGCTTCAACGCCTTGGCCTGGTGGACTTGCAGGAGGGCCATGGCGTGCAGGGCGGAAGCGGCCTGTCCAGCAGCACTGTAAGCCTTAGCCGTCAGAGCGGACGAGAACTTACAGGCCCTGGACGGAAGGCGTGGACTACCTCTCCAGGCGGCGGCGCTTTGCAGGCAGAGCTGCATGGCAATAGCGCGCTCGACTGGAGGGATGTCTACATACTCTTGGGCTGCCCCCCCGTCGAGGGTGGTTAGGACGGAGGAGGTATCAGGTCTGTTTTGGGCAGAAAAAGGTGCCTTCCAAGATTTAGTAACCTCCTCATGCACTTCCGGTAAGAATGGAACCGGAGGCGGCTGCCGGCGCCCGGCCTGCGCCCCCAGGAACCAATCATCCAGCCTCGAGCGTTCGGGAGAAGGCGGAGGCCTCCAGTGCAGCCCGACGCTCTCAGCGGCCCGGGAAAGCATAGCGGTCAGCTCTGGATCTGACTCGGGCAACGCCACTCTACCTGACGGTGGCAGCACACAAGAATCCTCATCTCCAGAGCCTAGCCTCCCCTCCCTGCCAGCGCACCGACACATCCTGTCCTCTGCCTGTGCCCCGCACAATATGCTGGACCCCGCCCTGTCCGAGGACCCAGCCCTCTCGTCCGGAAGCGCCAGGTGGTGCGACATGCTTGAGGAATGAGAGGCTCGCGGAGACGTACTCGACGGGGAAGCCTCAGGTCTCCCTGACCATGAACCGAAGTAGCCCTCCGAGAACCAGAGGAGCTAGAGCGGGGCATGGCAAGGGGGATACCCCCCCGTTTGATGAGGAGGTATCTGGACCGCAATGTCGCGATGGTCATGTTCCCGCAGTGAGAACATGACTCATCCATGAGCGCTGCTTCAGCGTGATGTAAGCCCAAGCACGAGAGGCAGTGATCTTGACCATCAGATGGAGGCAGGAAACGAAGTAGGAAATGCACGAGCGGGAAGCCATCTTTAAAAGACGCCCGTCGCTCGTGAAGCTCTTTTAGAATTTGCTCTTTTTAGAAGGAAACAACACTCTTTTAGTGAAAGCGCTGAAGCGCTCATGGGAGGTCGCAGCGAGACCGCAGAATGAGAGCTGCAGCCCGCTGAGGTTTCAGCAGCCTGGATGGCAACTGCCGCTGATACGCCGTCACACCAACGCCAGCTGTTTCTTCCAAACACTCGCGGAGATTCGTTCTGAGAAGGCTCGGCTCCGAAGCGAAAGCTGATGTGCATTTGCACCCAGCTCCTCAAACCATCCTTTTATCCCCGCGCTGCGGGGCGGGGTGCGCGTGGCGAAACACTCACGCCAACTGTCATTGGCTTGTTTAGTTAACACTCGAAGGTGATTGGGCTCTCGGGCGAGATCCCAATTCGTCAGTCACTGACGTAACGTTGAACGTGACTGACTGAATGGGAACTGGGACCATTAGGGTTATTAACCAGCTCTTAACCAGAACTACATCAATTTATAAAATAATATACCAAGTGATATTCATAATAACTGGATCCACTTACAGTTCCAGAACATTTGCATTCCTAGGCAGATATGAATAAAACACTGATAGAAAATGTGCGATGCACCCATTGGAGCCACCTTACACTTTGTGTCATGATGGTTGACACCGAATGTCTGCTGTGCACAAGAATCAACAATCATTCGATTCATGGTGTGTCACGATTAAAGTCTGTGAAAACACCTTCTGTACCACAGTGGAAATGAAATGCCTCACAGACAAATTAAACACAAGCTGTTCTGTTTTCATGATTATTTGACATGGCTTCCAAGTAAACAAGAAATGTTTTCCAAACATTCTTCATTTGCTCTATCTATCTATCTATCTATCTATCTATCTATCTATCTATCTATCGATCTATCGATCTATCGATCTATCTATCGATCGATCTATCGATCTATCTATCTATCTATCTCTATCTATCTATCTATCTAGCTATCTATCTATCTAGTCATACTTTAGATAGAAATTGAAAGACAGCTTTCTACCTTGAATTTAGCCCTCTGATTTGAACGCTCTATTGGAAGGGGCGTGTCTGCTGTGAGACTTCAATGTAAATGTATATTTGCATATGAAATAAGCATTACATGTGCAACTTTTCCAAAAACATTCACTGCGTTTTTACTATTATAGCCACCAAAATGTACTAAGTGTGAAAAGTGTAGATTATAGCTTTATATTTAGAACTACTTCTGTTGCATCAAAGGTTGTAGCCCTGCACTGTAGTCACATCCACGGAGCACACAATGCAATGATCTCATCGCATCGCAATTTCTGAAATCTCACAAATATTTGCATCATCGCTAACACAGTGAAAACACGATGTAATTAAGAGACGCGTTGAGCAGTGTGAACTGTGTAATTGATCATAGGAGGAGTTTCGTTGAAAATGCAGAAATCAAATCAGTGATAGATCATGCTGGTCTTGAATTGACTGCTCCAGCGATTATAAAAAGAACGATCTTTGCTCGAGTACTTGAAGAATGCTGTGTGGAGACGTGCTGATATCGCATTTGGTCTCGTTCTGTATCGCGTATCTTGTCAGTGTCTGTGCTTGCTTGGCCATTTGTTGTGGAAAAAATAAGGAAAGTGTGTTCAAGCGCCAGCAGAAAACAGTGTAAAGAAATACTCTTTGAGAGAAGCAGTCTTTATCAGCAGAAGTTAAAAGCAGTCTCATTAGTGTTTAGTGCAGTTGTCGTTGCTAGGAAATCTTGTTTTGTTTACGCGTTTGGTCTCATTCTGTATCACGTATCTTGTCAGTGTCTGCGCTTGCTTGGCCATTTGTTGTGGGAATAAGGAAAATAAGGAAAGTGTGTCCAGCTGAATTAATTTAGTATTTTGTTAGATGGGTATAAAAAAGCTTAGTTTACCACGGCAGCGGTCGCGGCAGCCGTCGCATGACGGCCTACTCCTGTGAAGACCGAAGAGTGTAAAGACCATCGACTCCACCGGGCAGGGACACCGGCAAAGGATATGTATCGCTTTTTATTTCTCCTCTTTCCTACTACTTGTTTCACTTCTATTTCAGTTTTTATAACCATTTCTTACTTTGTGTAAGTAAGTTGTTGTTTTTTAGCATTTGTGTTTGGCAGTGTTATTTTTTAGGATTTTACTGATAAACTACTGTCGTTTGATTGGTATTATTTGTATTTGGTTATTTATTTCAATTCTAGTTAAATTATGTCTGATTTATTATGTCTGTATAGGTCTTTTATTTAATTTTTGTTATTTTAATACTTCAACAAACTAAATGCAAATGAAATAATATACGGTATATATTGAATTTATAAATGTGTATATATATATATAGATAGATATATATATATATATATATATATAATATATATATTAGTTGTTATGTGTTTTATGGTTTTGTACATACACATATGCAGTATCTCGCAGAGGTGAGTACACCCCTCACATTTTTGTAGATATTTTATTGTATCTTTTCATGTGGTGACACTGGGGGGGTGACACTTTGTGTGGAGTGGTGGGTGTGCAGCTTGTGTGGCAGTGTGGATCTGCTGTCCACTCAGGGTGGCTCGGCACACAGCCATTGATGTCTGGGCCGCTGGCCACGGAGGTGAGAGCACCCCTGGGTAAAAATGTCCAAATTGGGCCCAAAGTGTCAATATTTTGTGCGCCCACCATTATTTTCCAGCACTGAGTTGGAGTTAGAGTTCACCAGAGCTTTACAGGTTGCCACTGGAGTCTTCTTCCACTCCTCCATGACGACATCACGGAGCTGGTGGATTTTAGAGACCTTGAGATGCTCAATAGGGTTTAGGTCTGGAGACATGCTTGGCCAATCTATCACCTTTACCCTCAGCTTCTTTAGCAAGGCAGTGGTCGTCTTGGAGGTGTGTTTGGGGTCATTATCATGTTGGAATACTGCCCTGCGGCCCAGTCTCCAAAGGGAGGGGATCATGCTCTGCTTCAGTATGTCACAGTACATGTTGGCATTCATGGTTCCCTCAATGAACTGTAGCTTCCCAGTGCCGGCAGCACTCATGCAGCCCCAGACCATGACACTCCCACCACCATGCTTGACTGTAGGCAAGACACGCTTGTCTTTGTACTCCTCACCTGGTTGCCACCACACACACTTGACACCATCTGAAGCAAATTAGTTTATCTTGGTCTCATCAGACCACAGGACATGGTTCCAGTAATCCATGTCCTTAGTCTGCTTGTCTTCAGCAAACTGTTTGTGGGCTTTCTTGTGCATCATCTTTAGAAGAGGCTTCCTTCTGGGACGACAGCCATGCAGACCAATTTGATGCAGTGTGCGGCGTATGGTCTGAGCACTGACAGGCTGACCCCCAACCCCTTCAACCTCTGCAGCAATGCTGGCAGCACTCATACGTCTATTTCCCAAACACAACCTCTGGATATGACACGGAGCACGTGCATTCAACTTCTTTGGTCGACCATGGCGAGGATTGTTCTGAGTGGAACCTGTCCTGTTAATCTGCTGTATGGTCTTGGCCACCGTGCTTCAGCTCAGTTTCAGGGTCTTGGCAATATTCTTATTGCCTACGCCATCTTTATGTAGAGCAAACATTCTTTTTTTCAGATCCTCAGAGAGTTCTTTGCCATGAGGTGCCATGTTGAACTTCCAGTGATCAGTATGAGAGAGTGAGAGCGATAACACCAAATTTAACACACCTGCTCCCCATTCACACCTGAGACCTTGTAACACTAATGAGTCACATGACCGGGGAGAGAAAATGGCTAATTGGACCCAATTCTGACATTTTCACTTAGGGGTGTACTCAATTTTGTGGCCAGCAGTTTTAAGCTTTTAAATTTTATTCATGTTCTCCTCTACCTGAACAGTGGAGAGAATATAAATGAGTCATCCAATATTGAGCTTGTTAGCTGGATTTCACTTATTTCTAGACTCGTGTCTAGAATTTTTATTTTTATTTGTATGAAATAGATGACTTAAGGGGTCATATCATGGAAAACCTTATTTTGCTTGCTCGCGAATAAAATAGTTTTGATATACTGTACTAGCAGACATAATGTCCCAAACACAAAGCTCCCACTCTGCCACCCAACAATTATTAATAATATTTCTGTCTAGGACTCCCCCCCCCCCCCCCTGTTGTAATGGGCGTGACGCACTGCTTTGCATGGTGGCGGGGTGTCTTCTTCAGTGTGGTCACATAAAGATACGGTATGGTGTTAGCAGAAATGGAGGTGGACTCACTTCTGTGAGAATACCTGATGTAGTTTTGGTGTTTGGATTAGTGTTATGTCAGAATCATTATTATACTCTTATACCTTTTGTTTTTTAATATTTTGAATTGTTTTTAGCTTTATGTTTTGTTTTTCATTTAAATGTTAAGTGTTGAAATTTTGTTGTATGCATTAGTCATTTTTATTTAATTTCTTTATTTTTAAAATGTGTATAGGTAGTATTTATAAAGTTTTAGCTTTTAGTTTTGGATCTGTTTTTAGTTGTTTTAATACTACAATTGATTGGTTCTGTTGTCCTCATTTGTAAGTCGCTTTGGATAAAAGCGTCTGTTAAATGGCTAAATAAATAAATAAGAATGCATCTGTGTGCAAGTGTGTAGTGACATCGCCAACTACTGGCCTGGCATGCAAAATACAGTGTTTTAGTTGTTTCGCAGAACTGTGTGAACAGGGATCATTTTGACGATGTCTATACCCAAACATAAATAAGTAAATATTTAAATATAAGACACGTTGCACCAAATGTTACATCAAACTAAGCTGTTATGACACAAAAATATCCATAACTGTTAAATGATATTTGAAATTTGCAGTTGCAGGACAAAATTATTTGTACTTTGTCATCAGGGTTTGAAAAGACATGACGGTGAGTAAATGATGGCAACATTTTCAGTAGTGTGAATTATTCCTTTAAAGTTCAATCTTCTGCATGAGGTTTAAAAAAAACACATTAAAAGATTTATTCTCTAAACCCTCACTGACAACTGCCTACAATTGAGCTGATAACATTGTAGATACCGGCTTTATTATTCTTCTTTGTTCACTTTTAGCGTCGTGTAGAGTTTTTGTGAGTAGATGACATGTGGAACAAAAGCCAAATGGCAGTGAATGAAGATGAGGCTTTTTGTTTGCAAATGTGCTGGCCTTTGAATTTTTCATTCCAGATAACTGCATCTCTGCCCTTGATTCAAATAAGAAGCTCTGCTTTACAGCTCCGTCTCTACTGCACTGATCTTACCACATTCGTCACCCTAGAATAAAGGGTCGTCTTTTAAATTATTATTCATGTGCTCTACCTGAACAGTGGAGAGAAGATAAATGAGCATCCAAATATTGAGCTGTTAGCTGGATTTCATTATTCTAGTGGTCTAGAATTTTTATTTTTTATTTTATGAAATACGATGACTTAAAGGGGTCATATCATGGAAAACAGTCTTGCTCTTCTGAAATAAAAGAGTTTGATATACTGTACTATGCAGACATAATGGTCACAACACAAAGCTCCCACTTCTGTCCACCCAGACAAATTCTTAATAATATTTTTGTCTTGTACCCCCCCCCCCCCCCCCCCCCCCCAAAAAAATCTAAAGATCCTTAATATATGATACATTTACTTATACAACAGTTCCAATCCTTGAATCAGATTATCCGATAAGTGTTCCAAGAATGCTTATATTTAGTTCAGTGCCACTGGGACTTTTTTGCATCACTCCACTTGTCTTTGTTTGTGGTGTTTCAGCCAGACTGTCAGTCCATGCATTAGTAGTGGGGATTTTTCAGTTGTCCTTTATGTTGGTTACAACATTATGCCAGTACTGTAGGTGCCAAAAAGTCACACCTGCATCTGAAAAGGCATACTCTCTGAGTAGCAGTGCTGGATAGATTACTTACAAATTGTAGTCCATTACTAATTACAAATTACATGATGAAAATTGTAGTTAGAAAAATAATCTAGATTACACATATTAAGCAATGTATTCTGGCTAATTTATTGATTACTTTTAGATTACCTTTGACCTAACCTGTTTATAACATAGGCTTGAATGGAGTTATTGTGTACCATATTGATTATAAAAAAAGGGAAAAGAAAAAATATCCCATTCTTTGTTATCAACATTATGAAATGGGTTCAACTTTACATTACAGCAGGGTTTCTCAAACTGTATACATTTAAAAGGAAAAAAAGCTTGGAGTGAATCAATAATTTATGAATAATATTCTGTCATTGTGTGAATAATATATCATTTTGTAATCCATAAAAAGTAACTGTAATCTGATTATGAGCAAGTTTAAACATAATATAATCTAATTAGAAGTACTTAATTTTTGGAATCGGATTACTTAATCCAGATTACATGTAATCATTATTACTTTGCAACAGTGCATCATACAGTATGAATGGGTGTAGTGCAAGTGTGTAGTATGAATTTCATCCTATACATTATAAACGTCACTACCATGTGACCTACCAGCGGCAATTTCATTGCTTCACTGCCATTCACAAATCCTCTTCCATGGCCTCTTAAAGTTATCACATATTTTGCCTACTGTTTTATGAATACTCTGAAATAAAAAAAAGAATACTGTTAATTTAAGCATAGTAATCTTTTTACATACTATACGGCTACTATACAGTAGCTTAGTATGCGATTCAGATGTAGCCACGGTCTTTTTGTGTATTAGTCAGTTAGTGTATCATTCATTTAACCGATTTTAACTGATATTTTTATAATATTTAAACAAAGTAACTGGCTTTGTATCTACTTTATATTGGCAACTGGCAATCACACTGTTTAATTTAAATATAGCAAATAACACAAGCATAGCATTTTCTACAATTAAATTTAATTGACATAATATCACTACAATAATTAGAATTAAATCATTTGTAAATTAATCAATTAAAAAAAAAGCAAATAAAGAGAGTAACCTAAAAGAAGATGGTCAATAAGTATTCATTATGTATACACTAAGGTGCTGGAATTCTTCAAATATCAAAATATCAATATATGCCTTAGCAATACATCGGCCAACCACTAGTCTAAAATCTATCGTTGTTCGTCGGCGCTGTGACTTATGCCCAGCACATGAACGTTAGTAACTTACAGGTGCTACATACACAAGTCTTAACATAAAAATAGCCCCCCCCCCAAAAAACATGCTTTTTTAATTTAAATCTCAGAAAAAAAGCACCATATAGGGATATGGTTTTTCAAGCAAAGTCTTATTCACTAACCACTTATTAACCATTTTATATTTTAAAATCTTCAGTGTAGTCTAATGGAGTTTCTAAATTGCAGTGATTGAGTGATGCTGTACAGTTTTAATAAAGTACAGCAGATCACGGCAGTCTGCTTTATTCCTCACAACTTAGCACTCAGAACAGCCCTGCAAGATTGGGAATTGCACCATGCAAACTCTTTTTTTGGGGTCCATTATCTGATTTGCATAATTGCTTTAGTGAATCAGGAACTAAAACAACGTACACAACAATGTAGACAAAACATGAAAATAAACACACAAAACCAACAGGTCCAATTCATTCTTAGTAATGTGAACGGAATATGAATGATAGCAACTTAAAGTAATCTATAGTGGTAATAAGGTTTAAGGTACAGTTATTAAAACAGGCTCCTTTAATAGTAAACAACAGCACACATAGTCTCCTAATGACATGTGGTATAGTAGAATAATAAATCCAAATAATACGAGGGATTGCAAAGAAAGGAGGGAAGGAGACAGAGAGGAAGAGATAAAACTTAGCAGTGTCAGTGTGGATGTCTGCTAAGATCAGTGTCACAATGAAGGTGTTTGTCAGCCTGAGGAGAAGACGAATGCTCACACCTCTCCTCTTACACAGGAGTGTGTGTGTGTGTGGAGGAGAGACAGAGAGGGACTAGAGCGATTTTTATTTAGAAAATGTGATTTTTTTTTTTAAGTTTACCTTAAGTTCCCTCTTCAAGCAATTCCAAAAGCATCACGTTTTCTAACGTGTCCCATACTAAATTTAAAATGCATTCTCAATGATAATAAAGCAGTTAAGGCCGAAATTTGCATATTTCCATTGCCTAATCGACAAATTAAATTGATAATTTACAAGGTTGTAGTGTTCAATGTATGCTGTTCATTAATATTACACTCATTTGAAGTCCTTATTTGCTATCAGAGCAGAGTAATAAATAACTGTACATCTGTACATAATCTTATAATACATAAACATATCTATATTACCTGAGGAAGGCAATTTCCCAGCATGCTGTTGTGATTAATTAAAGATGTAAATATATTTGTCATGTTAAATAAACTAAAGGAATGTTCCTGGTTAAATACAACATAATAACTATTGACAGCAAACTAGGTGCACTGGAATTATTAATGCTCAAAACTCAACTGATCCATTAATCAATTTCTGCTAACTTTAGGATTTATTTTTAAAGGAACATTCCAGGTTAAATAAAACATATAAACAGCATCTGTGGCTTGCTGTCAATTACCACAGAAAATAATTTTGACAAATCACACTGTTTGTAAAAACAAAGAAAGCAACAATGGTGCTTGCCAAGTAGAGAAATATTTGGAGAATGGCATCAGGAAATATTTTGAGCCACAGGCCAGATAATCGATCACTGGTGTCACTTTATAATACTCGTGCACATCCCTAGTATTGCACAAATACTAACAGGTATTATATGCTATATGTCATAAAGCCTAATATTAGGTCCCAGATTTTTAACTTACGTTATGAACACCACCGCTCAGTCTGTCCTACCTGCTATAGGCCAAGTCACAATATGTTCATTACCTTTTTTTTTACACGCTGACAAACAAAACCACACTACACACTACAACATTATAGCATAAAACTGCATTTTGCAGACTTTTTTTCTATGAATTTACATAAATACAATATACATTTAAATGCATATTTCCGCATATTTCCAATTCAATGTTACATAACTTGTCTACTCTTTTCAGAACAAGTATACCTTGATCCCACTGTGACTATTTTGTGAATCCAGCTCTGGGGAACAATGAATAATCAGGAGAGAATGTCTGTATGAGAGTGTGTGTGAAACAATTTTCTGTCTTGTGTTGGTGTATTTCTGTTTACATCACAGCTGTGAGTAATGATATATATTATAAACAAAATGTTATTAGAAAGTAATATAAGAAATTATATTTTTTGATCTCTGTAAACTTTCTACTAAAAAAAATGTTTTCAGAATTTACTACTTTCTTTAACATTTACATTAGTACATACAGAATACTACAAAGTTACTAGATATGGACTAAAGCCCAAACAATCTCATTTTGATTTAATGGGGTGCGTCAATTCAGTCAGGTCTCGTGGCTTAAAAAATTGGTCTATGAGTACCATATAAACCTGAGAACATGACACACACGACCCTTCATAAAGCCACACTATCAACATACTGTAGCCAAATACTATATGAGCCCACAGCAAATGAACTTGGAACCTCAAATGTGATACTTTCAGCTAACATCAGTTGGCCCCAGGCCACAGACTCAGAAAGCATCCCTGAAACAATCCCTACAGGGCCCTTGAACAAGAGAGGCTGCAGTGGTCAGAGAGGAGACGGGTTGGGGTTTGGCATTAACATGTGACTGCGTGTTCTTGACTGCAGGTGGAATGGCGGAGACAACAGCGCAAGAGGCATGCTAACACATCTACACACACACACACACACACAACACACACACACACACACACACAAAGAGTGCTTCAAAAATAGAGTGCTCTTCAGGACTCAGGCAAGGTTAACAGGATGAGACAGCGTGCTCTCTCTCTGCAGCAAACCACTGCCCGAGAGATCCCTCTTTACATTTAGAAACTGCTGCTTCTGTGCTTCATTATTGCAATGCATTTTTAATGCACCACCCTCCACTACTGCTTTCAGATTGCTGTGGATTTCTGTAAAAGCCTCAAATTTCAATTAGCCTTTCTTGTGTTGACTTGTGAAATGTAGTAAAATAATGTTATGAAGAAGGGCCTTGTTAAACAACAGTTCACCTAAACTGAAAATTGTGTCCCTGTTTACTTACCCTATCTTTCCAACCCAGTATGCTGTTATTTAAATATTTATTTTTGTTTTTTATTGTGAAGAATACCAAATCTTCTGAAGCTATTAGTATAGTGTACAACAGACCGGAATTTCAGCAATTATTCACTGATTCTTCCTCTTTGCAATTTTTTTAGTCATGTGAGTTACAGTATTAGCAACAACTACCAGTTTTCTCCCAATAAGTTAATATACAGTACAATATACAATATATATATATTAAGATAATGCTGTAAATAAGAATCTGAAAAAGAAAGAAGCTTTAAATAAATATTTTAACATGTGTGAATAAATCCAACCACCCCTATAGATATAAGTTTAACTTTCCATAATCCGTGACCGACAGAGGAGCATCTTGGCGGCAGGGATTTAAATCTTTAACAAGACTCAACCTGACACAGGCAGAGTGAAAGACTGGATTTTTTCAATCAGGTAGGGTACAAATAATTTCAAAACATTTCAGCTGGTTTATACATATTGTGTATTATTTATCTTGTATAAGATGCATTTCATTGAGTTGCGCTGCAGTAAAGTGCTTCATTATACAGTAGTACTACGGTGATTATCTCTTCAGTGCGCAACTTGAGCATTATAAACAACAATGCAGAATATTATTGACTATGACTGGGACTGTCATATCTAACATTATATGAGAACACTATTATAAAACAAAACCTGTTAATTTTTAGAAGTTTGTTTTCAGTTTTTCCATGCACTGTTGCGTGAATAACGCGTCCCACAAAGGAGTCATTCAGACCATTGGCAGACACGTTCATGTGCCTTCGGGGCAGGCATTTTGTGCGATACCTAAAGTCTAATATTAATGTTATGCTGTATTAATAACGAAGCGTAGTCTATATGAGATAAATGATGAGTTTAATCCCATTGATTAAAAACCTGCTATCATATGCTTCATTCTACTGGTCATCTTCGGCGCGCTCAGCTCAAAACAAATGCAGAACATTAATAACTACTGTCATATACATAACGTTACAATGAGAGCCCTTTTGTAAAAAATTTTTTTTTTATTCTTAGGGTTTCGCTGACGTTTAATATTAACTATCTTTTAATCAAAACATAAAACATTTTTTGCATCTGCGAGGCATCTGTTACACATTTTTCCTGTGTGTTAACGTCAGTAATTATGACTGTCTAATGTCTGACTTGACTCTTGGTAATGTATTTTGCCCCCCGCCCCCAAACATATGATTCGACTATCAGTCGACTATCGGCAAGCTTAGAAAATTCCTTAGTCGGGGACACCCCTAGTAGTTTGTTTTTCAATGTTTAGAGCTTGGTGGTACATATCAAGGTTACATTAAAACATTTGACCATGCCTTCCTAGTTTATTGCTATTTTTCAAATGCATTTTTTAAAGATTGTACTGTTTTACCCTTGTCAAGAACCTTACTTAAATCCTCATCATCATAAAAATAATCACAATAATAACATTTACATTTTTAAAATGATAATCTGAACTAATCATGAAATAATCATAAATTGTGCTAAATATCACTTATTGTTGCTATAGTGCTATAGTTTTTCAAATTAAAAATGTATTATTATTAAACTTAGAGATTTACAGATTTAGAGAGTAGGAGGAGGAGGGGGAGTAATATTTAGTTTTCTGTATTTAGAATAAATACAATTCTAGCTATGAAATTGGAATTGGCAAGAAAAAGATGTCAGCTATTTTACTCCAAAACCACAGGATTTTAAAACATAATGAACATAATACATAATTTAAGATGTGGTGCACATGGTGGTTCAGAATAATGACAATTACAGAATTCTTCTATGATGTACAATGTTGATCATTGTTAGTGGACAACATAAACTAGAGTGGGTGTGAAAATGTGATGTGGTTATTTTCCAAACATCCACAGAACTAAACCAAACCAAACCAAAACAAAAAACAAAGCTAAACAAAACTAAACTAAATCAAACAAAAACAAAGCTAAACAAAACAGACAAAAAACTAAACAAAACAAAAAACTACTATAGGTGATAACTTTTTACATGTGTTACTCCTTTGACTGTATTTTTTTTTAAATGTTACCTTCATTAAGTTCAGAATTGTTTACAAGTCTGTTATTTCCACAACAGACCCTGAACCATCTGCTAAACCTTGAAAAATAACGGTAGAAAAAGAAAAAGGCAATCCACCCATGCTGCGTAAAGATTGCATCCCCAATAGCCCGAGGAGCAGCTATCTACAAACTGTCATAAAAACTTAATGTGAGCTTGATTCTAATTCTGAACACCATGGGAACATTTTCTTGCTCCAAGCCTTGTTCAATTTAACTTTCGGATCCTCCTGAGCGAACAGCGCAGACAGACAGTCACTAGAAGTGAAAGAGAAATCCTATTAAACCTCCCAAGAAACATTACACAACAACTATAAAATCACCTTCACAGCTATAAAGCAGAAACTGCTGTCCACTCAGTGTTTGTACATCCAAAGGCTCCTGGCTGTCATTTTCTGATATAAAATCCAAAAGCTTGTTGTGTTGGAGAAGCTGTTTTCAGTAAGACTGAAGGAAGGATCTTCTAACTCAGAGACGGGGCACCCTGTGGCACCCGCGTCCAGACCTCTGGAAACTTCATGTCTGGTCCCTATGGGACGCGGAGGTTCTAAATGACCTACCTCAAGAGGTAGTTGTCACCATCACTTCGGTGAGAGCACCGTTTACAAGACACGCTTACACCTTCAAGTGGAACCTGTTCATCGAGTGGTGTTCTTCTCACCGAGAAGACCCCCAGAGATGCCCGATCAGAGTCATGCTTTCCTTTTTGCAGCAAGGGCTGGAGCGAAGGCTGTCTCCCTCCGCCCTTAAAGTTTATGTCACTGCGATTGCTGCTAACCATAACCATGTGGAAGGGAGGTCGTTGGGAAGCATGACTTGGTCGTCAGGTTCTTTAGGGGGGCGAGAAGGTTAAATCCTTCACGGCCCTCCTCTATACCCTCTTGGAACCTGTCTCTAGTGGTTAAAACACTACAGCAGGGCCCATTTCAGCATTTGCAGTCAGTCAAGCTAAAGTTTCTTTCAATGAAAACTCTTCTCCTACCTGCTTGCACTGGCCTCTGTCAAGAGGGTAGGGGACCTGCAGGCATTTTCGTTCGACGATTCGTGCCTAGAGTTTGGCCCGGCTGACTCCCAGGTAATCCTGAGGCCCGGCCCTGTCGCCGCCGGCGCGGCCGCGGCGGAGGCTATGTGCAGGTTCCCACTACTCCCTTTCAGGGATCAGTGGTGAACCTACAAGCGCTGCCCAACCCCAGGAGGATGCAGACCCAGCCTAGCTTTGCTCGGGCCTTAAGGTGCTACGTTGACCGGACGCAAAGCTTCAGGACCTAAGACCAGTTCTTTTTCTGTCACGGAGGCCGGCAGAAGGGGACTGCCGTCTCTAAGCAGCTGATGGCCCACTGGATTGTGGATGCCATCACCCTGTCTTATCAGGCACAGTGTGTGCCCTGCCCGCTCAGGTTGCGAGCTCAGTCTACTAGGGGTGTTGCATCCTCATGGGCGCTGGCTTGTGGCGCTTCGCTGACAGATATTTGTAGGGCTGCTGGCTGGGCGACCCCTAACACATTCGCCAGGTTTTATAGCCTTCGTGTGGAGCCGGTATTCCTGTGTTCTCAAACGGGTAGAGGCACTGAGAGGCCCCGGTTTAGTGTCGGCTTGCTAAAACTGCTCCAGAGTGTCCATACTGTAGACCCTGTCGAGCTCCTCCATCCCCTCGGCAGCCAGACGTGGTGGAGCGTCCGGCGCCAGGCCTTCACTCGATGAATCCTTGAGAACTGGTAGAAGGCTGGGTTCCATATGTGAGACCTGAGTGGATCCCATATGTGTAAGGTCCACGGTATAGCCTCAGAGCCTGTGTTTCCCCGGCAGACTTTTGCCATTCCAAGAGGGTTACAATCACATCCAATCTTCCATATGCACCTAAGGAATGTTCATATGTTCATTTGCTTTCGAAACCTCCTTCGTGGAATATGGGGCTTTCCGCAGCATCCCTGTTTCAAGTGGACGGGTACGTTTTCCAGTGTTATCCAATCTCACTGAGTGGGTTGTGTTATGACAACGGTGAATGGTCTTCTTGTTGCGAGCCCCAGCCTACACGCATCCATGGCGCTTTGGTAGGGAATTCCAATTCGTAGTGACCGACTGAAAGGGAACGTCTCGGTTACTTATGTAACCTTCGTTCCCTGAAGGAGGGAACGGAGATATCACGTCCTGTCGCCACGGCTGCTGTACCACGCTGAGCGGCGCCGTTTACCGGCTCGTCTCCAAAGCGAAAACCATGGTTGCAATTGCACCGGCTGTCTTTTTTGCTCACCTATGACGCGGTAGCGGATCAATAAATTGGCATAGCCATGTGCATTGACTCGTTTATTACACTCGAGTAGATTGGTCTCTCGAGACGAGATTCCAATTTGTCGTCACATTGAAGTCTCCATTTCCCTCCTTTCCTTCAGGGAGACGAGGGTTACATATTAACCGGACGATATTTTAAAAAATAAAATACATTATTTTAATAACAGTTTACATTTTAACCGTTATTGTAAAATAGCCTTTTTATTAGTATTTTTATTATTTTTGTATCATTTTTTCAAATTTGATGAACCATAACCTATTGTGAAGACAAATATAAGTGACCAAAATCAACTATGTTGGTACAATAGTTTTTTTTGTTTGTTTAATTCAATTCAATATATATTCAAATCTGAGGTTCACCTGACAAAGAAATAACAATTAACACTTGTTATTAGTGTTAAATACATTAAATACATGTGTTACGTAAAGTGTAGCACTTAATCAGAATTTGTAGTGGCATCATAACTGATTAATTTTACCACATTAACATTGTTATTTCTCTGTTTTATTAACGTGAAGCTGCTTTGAAATAATCTGCATTGTATGAAGCCCTATATAAATGTCACGAATCCGGTCTATGAACGTTCAATTCGCTCGGGGGACCGCGGCCAGAGGTCCCCTTACATTACATTGACTCTCGGCACGGGGTGGGGACACAGGGAACTTGCATGTCATCCCCGACTACATATCCCATCATCCATTGCACTGATTGCACACAGCTGTAACCAATCACACATTCACTATATAACACTCACTCTGATCCCTTTCAAACTGCCGAGTATTGTATAGTGTTTATTACTCTCATAGTGGTAGCTACTCTCCGGAGCCTGTCTAGTTTTTCATAGCCTTATCTTAGTCTTGCCTTGTCTGTTTTCTTGTGTCCTGATTTTTGCCTGTGTATCTCAGATTCCCACTCTCGTCTTGCCCTATTCGGATAATGTTTGCCACTGCCTGGACCTTTGCCTTGTACCTGGATTTATCCTTCTACTCTCGCCCTGTTTATTCTGTTCACCGATCGTAGACCCACATTAGCCCTAGGTATATTCTTGTGTCTTGCCCTCTATATACCTGTTGCCATTATCTGACCCTTGCCTGTTTCTGACCATGTCGGTTAATAAAGCTTCACACTTGGATCTGCACATCTCACGTCTCAGTCACTCTGTGACAATAAACATATGTGACCTGACTTGACATACAGTTTGTCCGTAACAAGGTAACAAGCAAGACATATTGCTTGGAAAAGTATTCTTGTGCCATTTATTTTCAAATAAATACACAGTTGTATATTTTGCAATAATACATTAAGACATTCATACATTTCTGTCAGGACCACTATCGTCAAAGATGATTGACAATTAGCATACAGTATGGATTGGCGGTATGGTTCTGTTCTGTTCTGGGCAAGAACTCCCTGCGCATCCATGCAGCCTAGCATGGATGAGAGCAGCGATAAACCCCCCAGGGTAAACAGAACAGAACCAACATAAATGTATTGCAGATATCATTAAAGTTCAATAATGTTATGTACACATTTTAGAATTAGTCTGATTCAAAGGAGAATCAGAAGGCTGAATCCTGACTGACAGAGGAGGAGTTGGGGATGGAGGAGGGTAATTAGCTATTAAGCAACGCGAAAGCGAAAGCTGAAGGACCTTATATATGGGTGCTGAGATAGGTGTCGTATTCCCATAGGTTGATGGGGATCAGCTGAGAGTCAGCTGATGCGAGCTTGACTAACGTGACGCTAGATTTTTGTTGCCTGCATTAAAAAAAAGTTTTTGGGTCACTGCATACAGAGCAGTTTTTATGATATAAAGAAGTAAATAAATATCATATAAAGAATGTTTCCATATATTCAAACATGACCACCAACAGTTAAGTCATTAATCAGAGTCTTTGTCTGAAATTGCACCCAATGCTCTTACATGGTGTATTATTTCAGTGGGACAGACATTTTTGTGGTGTCTGAAACCATAGTGGACATTATTCATTCAGGCCCATCATGCGCCGCAATAATGACTGCCCAGTCAACAATTTGATCTCACAGTGATGTTACCATGAGCTCCCAGGATACTCGTGATGAGGTCACAATGTGAGGTCACAGTGAGCTAAAAGTGTAACCTCACAGCGCCCTCAATGTGTGCTCATACTAATGTGAGGTCAAAGTGCACTCACTGCACAGAGACTAGGTACCCAGCATGCATTGCAGCATGAAGCTTTTGAATGTCACCATTGTTGAGATTCATACACTGATTCTTGATATTCTCTTTGTTTTTAAATGACACAGCAGTTCAAAATGCTTGTGACATATGCTTTTAAAATTCTTCATAAATTATTACACTGTTGGATCCTATACTGTATAATCAAAGAGCTATTATAATTAGAAACTTTAGATTAATAACTCCTCACAAATACTGCACACTGAATCTGGGTAAATCTTGTGTTGTTATCATCAGTAACAAACCGATATCACCTGGCTGCAGTCTATTTTTGGCATTCTTGCCATAACTATTGTGCTTTACAAACACAGTTACAGCAGCCCAAAAAAATATAATGTTACAAACTCAAGGGTCAAGAGCCCAACTAAAGCAAACACTAATCACCTTGGTGCGTCAAATGAAACAATAAAACATCATCATCTTAATCTCTGTTAATTCTCAATTAGCGCTTTTGTAGATGTCTGACAGAAATAAAGTCAGTCTGGTTAATAATGAGTGAAGCTGGTGATGCTGTTTGTGGAGTTGTTTAATCATTCTCTGCTGAGATCACAAAAGATTTAATGTCTTTTGTATTTCAGTTGATTTCATCGAAGGCTGTGTCTGGAAGTCAGTTGTATGTTTGGAGAAGGTTCTTACAGGATATAGAAAGCCTCCTCGGTGACAGATATTTGAACTGCCTCATCTCAACCTGCTCAACATTTTGAATTCACAATGAGCTCACATATTACTCACACTGTGAGTATCACCGTATGAGAATGGTGTGATTTCCTTTGTAGCGTCTGCGTAGAATCATGCATGATCTTTTGGGTGTTTATGGCTTTGGGTGTTTATGGCCCTTTTAGCCTTTTGACATTTGCATATAAATTACAGTTCTGGTCAGAGACTTTACGTTTGTATAGGGGTTTTAAATTGCCAAATGGTTCCTCGCCGTCAAAGAAGATTAGAACCAGCCCCCACGAACATCCCCCAATCTGATTTCAAACACATTCCAAAAGAGCTGTAAATGGCCAGGCAATTGGCCTGACCGACCAAGCAAACTAACACACACACACATAAAGACATTTCTTTATTTTGGACTATAATTAATCAGTTATAATTGTTTCTGGTATATGCATGTGTTGTGTGTACTTTCCCCTATTAGATTAGCTGAGTTACCACTCGTTATTTGTATTAGTTAAAGCCATAAAACACTGATATTCAGGTGTATGTATGTATCTTTGGTTTAATTTAATTCTATTCCAAATGTTTGTTTCTTGGTATCAATGTTACCTGCTTTTCATTCCTCGGACAATGAGGTACAGTATGTGATTGTGAAACACATCATATGATTCGTACTATATTTTGGGTTAAAACTACAGAAATTCCAGACCTGCCATAAACATGCAAATGAGCCATAAACAAGAGACAAATAAAGTTTCTCCCGCTCAAAATTCATGCCTCTTATTGGCCAGTCCATACAGAATAGGAATTCTCAAAAGCGATTGGCCCGAAATAATCTTTGCTCAGAAACTTTTTCTTCGTTTTGAGACAACACTTTTCGAAGACTCTCAAGATCTTTCTCTTGAGTTTTATTTCCCGGCAGTTTTTATCTTCAAGTAACGTTGGTCGCTGTGGACTTTTCCTTCTTCAGAAGAACCAGAAGTAAAAACTTCCAGCTGACTCCTCACGAACTCATCAAAAGACCTCTGGTGTCTACCGCGTCAGGATTCTTCTTCAGCAATCGAAACCAATGCAAGTGACCGCTTAAAATTATTTAGATGCGTGTTTAAGTTTCAGCCCCTTTTTAAGGTGATTTTTGGATTCTCTGATGATTTTCAAAGGTTGTGGTTAAGTGATGTGAAATACTGCCATTCTTTTCTGTTCTCTCCCTTTTCCTTACTTTGTACAAAGTTGCGAATTTAACTTAGTTAACTTAACAAATGCAATTCCTTCTCCCATTATTTGCATTAACCCTTTTTCCCACAAGTCAAAATCCACCTCAAGCAAGCATAAAAACACTTTTGTGAATTAAGGGATTTTTATTCACAATTTGCCGTTTTCATCCCTCGTTTCTGATGCGATACTTTAAAAAAAATGTGATGTGACATGTGGCCAAATTAGTGCTCTGCATTTAACCCATCCAAAGTGCGCACACACAGCAGTGAACACATACATACCCAGAGCAGTGGGCAGCCATTTATGCTGCGGCGCCCGGGGAGCAGTTGGGGGTTCGATGCCTTGCTCAAGGGCACCTCAGTCGTGGTATTGAAGGCGGGAGAGAGCGCCGTACATTCACTCCCCCCACCTACAATCCCTGCCGGTACGAGACTCGAACCCGCAACCTTTGGGTTACGAGTCCGACTCTCTAATCATTAGGCCACGACTTCCCCCCATACTTCAAAATGTGCATAAAAACAGGGTTATGGAAACATAGTTAATGGCTTCACTCACCTCTCTCACAGGTTCGATCCCAGTATCCGGTCCCGGTGCAGTCACAGATGAAGCGATTCCAGCCCTCTTTACAGATGCCGTTGTTTTTGCAGGGGTTGCTGTCACACTGTTTGCCTGTTACTTTGCTGCAGGACGGCTTGATTCCGACTCCGTTCTGCGCCTCTGCGATTTGGCGAATGTCTTTACTGCGTCCGTCTATGAAGAGATCACGGATGCACCCCACATAGCCATAGTTCAGCATAGCGGTCCACAGGTCAGTGGGAAGAACCAGGCCAACACGGTTGTCTGGCAGACCTCCGAGATATAGGTCACCCTCCAGGTCTAGAATCTCATTCTCTCCACTGGCTGTGAATGGAGTCCGATGGCTGTTCACAGAGATGATACCTGTTCAAAACAAAAACCGACTGTCAGGAATGACTAAATAAGCTCAGCCAAAAGAAGACAACGTCATGCTGAAAAAATACATACATAGAAATAAGTACACAGTCATTAAAAAATTGGTCATTATGAAAATATTTGACAACATGATGCTGCTAACCAAGCAAAACCAAGAAAAAAAACTGTGCAATAAATATACAGTATATAGGGATATATAATATAGAGATGTGCATTTGTGTGTGTGTGTTCTGACACAATAATGTACTAACGGATAGAGGCAGGCAGAAGTTTCAGAATAGAAACATCAATAGAATTCAGTGTGGAGGCACTGGCAGATTGAGGGGGCACTCCGAGTTCTTCGGCTGGTCTTTATTATGCAAGTATTCTTGGTCTCTCAACACCCACGTGTCTATATATCTGTCTCTGCCCTTTGTTGCTGAGAAATACAAGTTTCTAGGGACTTGCATGAAGGCTATTAATCAGACAAGGAGCCAGTCACCATTCCTGAATAGATATATAACCTATTCACCAAAACTAAACCTATTATCACTGTTATGATTAAAATGAAATGTGAAAAATTAGCATTAAATAAAAATATTTCCAGGTTTAAATCACAGAAATGTCAGATTTTAAGTGTTGTCTCTGACTTTTGGATTGCTCTGTATAACATGACCAGAGGCATAAAATAAGAGCCACCCTCTTGTGACTTTAATGTGGAAAAGTGTTCGTTTTCAGATATGAAGTTTGTGACAAAACAATGAGGAAAGCTCCAATTACGCACTGTAGTCTTCCATAGAACAGTTTCTCCTAAAAAAATAAATAAAAATCCATACATTTATTATGCTAGATGAGATTTTATTGAAGTCTTTGACTGTGCACTTTGTCGTCTGCTGTGAAAATGGTTTAGAATCAACCCTAATAACAGTGCTTAATACAGAGAAGTTTAGAAAGAAATTATGCCATTAAGTTACAATTGAGAATAGATTATTTTTGTGGTTAAAAGTGCTACATTATCAGCTTCTTTTTACCAACAATTTGTTGGCAATTTAGATGTATTTTTAAAGCTTTGCTAAAGTTACTCCAACACCTTTTCAAATTTGACACTCTGATGCCAAAGGAGAAACTTTTTAAGCTCCACAATTAAAGGCACAATATGTAAGATTGTTTTATTAAAATATCCAGAAATCATTAGAACAGTGTAATATATTTTGTTGACTTGCGTACTTACTTCGAAGAATGTTTAAATCCAGAGAAATTGTTATTTTAGTCCATTGCGTCGCCTGCCAATGACGTCACAACCCCTCGATATTTATTTTTTTTGTAGAAAACATGGAAACACCAAAGACCCTTTAATATGTTATGCGTTCAGTGGTGTATTGTAACGAAGTAATAATACTTCATTACAGTACTTAGGTATATTTTGGGAGTATCTGTACTTTACTTGAGTTTTAAATTTCTGCCAACTTTTACTTGTACTCCACACACATTCCAATTAAATGTATACTTATTACTTCCGATACTTTTCCCTGAAGCATATTCGTTACTTACTAAAAAATAGTCAGAAGAACACGGACTGCAGGGAAGCAGGTTTGATGAATCAGTGGTCTAGCGTTTGCAAGTTAGACTCCTAAAAACACCTTTGCTCATGTGCAAACCAAACAAGTGCGCGCACAACCGTGGATGATTCATTTTTCCATGTAAGTGCGAGTCTGGGGTGTGCGATACACAGCATCGTCTGCGATAATATGGTAAGTGTTGTTGTAATGATGTGCGATCTGATTACTAGGTAATCACCAAATCACACAGAGTGCACGCACGTTGATTTATTAGTCTATTAAAAGTCAAAATGCCAGGCACTCTAAATTGTAGACTTTTTATATAATTTAATATAGTTAACTTAAATCTATATCACACACAGAGTACCATTTTTTCTGCAGATATCAGCATGAACATTTAATAATCATTTTATACAAGTTAAGTAAAGCAATAAGTTACTTACATTTTAGACATAATATTGCTTGTTTTTGCTAACAAATATAGTTCCAAACAAAGATCACCGCACTGTTTTGCGTCTCTGAGCAATGGACGGTGTTTACTTATTGAATGAATCAGCTTTTTGAACGAATCTGTTGAATAAATGATTCAGTGATTCACTCACATTAACATGGTCAAATTCTTTGTTTCTGAATGAATGAGTCGTTTGAATGAATCGGTTGAATCGCAATGACTCACTCATTAACAGTCACTTGCTGTCCAAGTTTTTTTTCCTGGCGGTTTTATTTCCATTCGCAATTTCTTTCCTTGAATTGAAAAATGATTATATTGTCTGCTCGGTGGACAGACAGATCAAATAACTGTAATATTAATTCTGCTACAGCTAATTATAAGATCTAATCTAAATATTTATTATTAATTATAACCAGTTATAATTAATTATAAATATTTCCCTTTTGAGCTAATTTGCTACACCTTTAAGCAAATATATTGTGAATATAGTCATGTCTAAAGGTTGTCATTAGGCATTACGTACACACACACACACACACACAAAAAACACACACACACACACAACACACACACACAAATTAATTCACAACATGACACTCATCAGTACTTTAACAATCGTCCATAATACCAATACATGGACTGGTGCATCTAAAAAAATAGAATATTGTAAAAAGTTATTTTTTTTGTAACTTATTTCAAAAAGTGAAACTTTCATATATTCTAGATTAATTACATACAAAGTAAAACATTTCAAAAGTTTTTTGCTTTAATTTTGATGATTAGAGCTTATAGCTCATGAAAGTAAAAAATCCAGTATATCAAAATATTAGATTATTTCCTAAGATCAATAAAAAATAAAAAGGATTTGCAAAACAGAAAAGTTTTTAAAGTATGTTCATTTATGCACTCAACACTTGGTCGGGACTCCTTTATCTCAAATGACAGCCTCAGTGAGGTGTGGCATGGAAGCGATCCACCTGTGGCACTGCTGAGGCACTACTGAGCCTTCAGCTCGTCTGTATTGTTGGATTGACTGTTTCTCATCTTTCTCTTGAAAATATCCCATAGATTCCATATGGACTTCAGGTCAGGCATGTTGGCTGGCCAATCAAGCACAGTAATATCATGGTCAGCAAACCACTTGGAAGTGGTTTTGGCACTGTGGGCAGGTGCTAAAGTTCTGCTGGAAAAGGAAATCAGCATCTCCATAAAGCTTGTCAGCAGATGGAAGTATAAAGTGCTCCAAAACCTCCTGGTAGACAGCTGCATTGGCTTTGGACTTGATAAAACACAATGGACCAACACCAGCAGACGTCACGGCACCCCAAATCATCACTGACTTCAGGAACTTCACATTGGACTTCAAGCAGCTTGGATTATGTGCCTCTCCAGTCTTCCTCAAGACTCCAGACCTTGATTTCCAAATGAAATGCAAAATTTACTTTTATCTGAAAAGAGGACTTTGGACCACTGAGCAACAGTCCAGTTTTTTTTCTCCTTAGCCCAGGTAAGATGCTCCTAACTTTGTTTCTGTTTTAGAAGTGGCTTGGTAGCCCTTTTCCTAAAGATGTCTGAGCGTGGTGACTCTTGATGCACTGCCTCCAGCTTCAGTCAACTCCTTGTGAAGCTCTCCCAAGTGTTTGAATCGTCTTTGCTTGACAGTATTCTCAAGCTTGCGGTCATCCCTGTTGCTTGTGCACCTTTTCCTACCCAATTTATTCCTTCCAGTCAACTTTGCATTTAAAATGCTTTGATACAGCACTATGTGTACAGACACCCCTTTCAGTAATGACCTTCTGTGACTTACCCTCTTGGTGGAGGGTGTCAATGATTGTCTTCTGGGCCATTGCCAAGTCAGCAGTCTTCCCCGTTATTGTGGTTTCAAAGAACAAGAGATAACCGGAATTTATACTGTAGGGATGGTCATTTAATGAAATTCAAATGTAAATATTCTAATATTTTGAGATACTGTATTTTTGACTTTCATGAGCTGTAAGCTCTAATCATCAAAATTAAAAAAAAAAACATTTGAAATGTTTTACTTTACATGTAATGAATCTAGAATTAGAAGTTTAACGTTTGAAAAAGTACAAAAAAATAGACTACTGTTCAAAAGTTTGGTATCATTAAGACTTGTAATGTTTTTTTAAAGAAGTCTCCTATGCTCACCAAGGCTGTATTTATTTGAACAAAAATACAGAAAAAAAAATGTAATTTTGCAAAATGTTATTACAATATAAAATATCCTATTTTAATATCCTTTAAAATATAATTTCTTTCTGTGATGCAAAGCTGAATTTCCATCATCCAAAGAAAAAAAAAATCTTACTGACCCCCAACTTTTGAATGGTAATGTAGACTGTTAGAAAAATATTTCTATTTTAAATAATTCTGTTCTTTTTAACTTTTTATTCATTAAAGAATCCTGAAAAAGTATCACAGGTTCAAAAAAATATTCATTAGCACAACATTTTCCAGCACTGATAATAAATCAGCATATAGAATGATTGATTTCTGAAGAATCATGTGACACTGCAGACTGTAGTAATGTGCTGAAAATTCCGCTTTGCAATCACAGGAAGACTTAGATTTGAATGTATATTAAAATAGAAAAACGTTATAGCTGGTAAAGCAGGAAGCTGGTAAAAAACATTAAAAATCGTTCTGATCCCAAACTTTTGAACGGTAGTGTATATATATATGAATATAAAATTATTATTATTATTCTGTAATCATTTAAAAAAAAAGCATTAAGGTAATCTGGAGAAAATGAATCTACTCACCTGATCTTCCATCTCTCTGGATGTCCACATGGTGCCAGGCTCCGTCATTGACCTTACTCTGCGTGGCTTTGACTTTAATCGTTCCTGATCCCATGTCCAGCAGAAGATAGAGATTTCCATCTAGAAGTTCCACAGCGAAGAAGTCCACTTTGTTGCTCCTCTGGCTACGAGAATCTTTCTTGTCCTGGGGCTTACCTTGAGTGAAAAGGATTAGTCCGTTGGGCTCTGAAGTGCGAAAGTCAAAGGAAATGGAGCCCACACGCTTGGTGTTCCACTTGGGCAGGCTGAGGAAGGATTCTGGTGTCTCAAAGGAGATAGGGTCTAGGGTGGGGACATTCTCACATTTAAACACCACATCCCCTTGTAGCTTCATTTTGGGGTCTGCGATGCGAGCCAGGCGAGAGAGTTCCAGTCGTATGTCGTTGTTTTTGTAGACCACCTAGAATTGGAAATACACATCATGGGTAATTGCAAATAAATATAGGATAAACTAAAAATCAGAGCAAAAACCTCTACTATTGTGATTTTTTTCATTATTATTATTAGACTATACTAAAGTTAAAGTTAAACTAATCATACTATAAATATTAAGAAACAAAGCAAACCAAGCTGTAACAAAATATCAAACTAAGTGGCATTTAATTTATAGAAAGAGACACATTTATCAATCTAAATTTTTAACAGGTTGTACAAATATCGGGGCACTTTTTGCATGCCAGATTCTAGTGGAACATCTTCATAATTAACATGAACTACACCTGGGGTTATGCTAACTCAAGGGGTATTTATTTACTTAATCCATTAAAATCACTTTGATTCTAAGTATCCAAATATTGACAACTGGGTGGCCTGTGTATATAATATATTTATCAAATCATAAGAAAATATAAATTAATAGTATTTTAAACAATCAAAGAAACAAACAAATATATAAGCATATAAAATAACACCAAATAATAAATGGCAATGTAGCAAATTTGTAATATTTGAATGATACTTACACATTTGTATATAAAATTCCATGGTGAAAAAAATACAATCATCATTTTGCATTAAAACCAGACAAACGGAACACCGTCAAAGTCCTTTTTATAAATTACAGTATATGCCCTGGACCTATTGGTAAAAATAACATAGCTATTGAAGAGCAAAATCCCCCAATACACTAGAATACATTAGAAGACATTCAAAGGATGTGCTGTGATAGTGTGCCTATTTACCAAGGCAAAGATATATAGAGTCAGCTATGCACTATAGCCAAATACAACACAAAACAAACCGAGAAGAACTGTAAATTGAAATTCACTCAAGCGGAAAATTAAAAGGCTTTTTCTTTCTTTTGCCCCTTGAAGAAAGAACTCTTGCTGCTATATAGGACACTATGTGCACAGCAAACAACAGTTCTGTTAGAGAACACAGCTGTCAGCAAACAGATTTTGAAGCTCCAGGATTACAGATAATCCTGGAAGATTTGACAGTAAATCAACACAGGTGCCCTTCGTACTACTGCAGAGAAAGAGAGAGCGTGATGAACTGTGGAAAGAGATCTTTATTTCAGTGACACTAACATTATCACATTTCTTTTCTCTACCTATAATCTGGCCTGGATCAGCAACGGCCTACCATCAACCCCAAGTATCCCATGCTTCCTAATCGTCTGTGTTGCAGAGAGGTAGAGCAGTAGGTTTCCAGAAGTAAACAATCCTATTAGTTTTCTTGTGAGAAATAGTTTTTAACATTAACATATCAACCTTTCAAGACCGACCAACCATGAGCTCTGAGATTAGAAACTAAATGTCATTGGCCAAGCTCTTCAATATGTTCCACCCCAACTTCCTGTTTCAATAGGAAACACATCAGCTCAAAAAGAAAACTACACACACAAATGCATTTCACTGCATGCTAGGGTTACAAATTAAATGGCCACTTATGTATGCATGTTTTAAAAAAAAAAAAGATCTTAAAGAGCAAACTAACATCCTGACACCACAATCCCAATTTCAAGCCACTACAGTTATGCTACAATTTTTGAGAGAAAAAAAAATCTGTTCTTTCTACAGTCCCTAGTGAAACAAAAATACAAACCCCTCTTCAAAGCCGAAGCACAGAAAATGTTTCCTCAGCGCTTCTGTTCCTTTCCTCCAATCAACTTTTCCTGCGCTGGAATGTAGTTATGCCTCGGGTTATGATTCCAATGGCCATTACCTCTAGCCGATCGATAGCAGTATAATGGAAAATAATGTGCAGAAAGATGGTGTGGGTAGGGAAGTCCACAGACTCAGATACATTATCTAAAGCTACACCCTCGCTTTATCGCCTTATCTAGGGGCCATCCTCTGTCCCCAGAGTGCCATTTATAATCAAAGCTAGCCTTTAACAACTCTATAGGCTCTCTGTCTTGACTCTCTCCCTCTGTGAGCATGGGGGCTGCTGGGTATTGATCAGGCTCTGGGAGTGGGGAGTGAACCCTAATCTATCTAGGCTCAGTGTCTTAGCATGTTATAGGGATCTTGCTGCTGCATTAGGCCCAGGATTAATGAGAAGTGCCATTAAGTAGAAACACGTAGACACGTAGGGAGACGCACCAAATGACACAGTTGGGGGTTAGATGAAGAGACACATCATTGGAGAAAATCAATATATTAGAGGAAAAATTCCAGAGTTTTTACATTGTAACTAAGAATATATTTTAGTACTGTATTTTCTAAACACATCCATGTTAACAACATTATAATTCCACATAAATCATTAGGGTTGCAACATTTTGGTACTAAATTATTATTGTGAACTAGTCCTTTTTATCAGAGCATCACAGATCTTCGTGAAAAAGAATCAATTATTGAGCAAGTACTTTAAAATAAAAAATAGTGTTCAAAATTCTATCCATGCCTTACTCCGATTCACAATGGTGAGCTTATAATAATTATATATAATCTGAGCTGTCGGGACAGATTTTTGCAGGCCATGTCAGTCTTACGTCATTCATCTTTGTGTGGTAATGTCACATCTGTAAACAAAGAGAAGAAGGTCCAGCTATCACAGCGCATACATTGAGCAATCAGAGGTGTGTTAATATTTCTGACAGCTTGTAGCCATAACTAATGAGCAACATTAACATGATTGATTGTTCAAGAAGGCAACCATCTGAGGAATCATCCGTTGTTTTAACAAAGAAACGTCTCAGGTTACGTATGTAACCCTGGTTCCTCGAGGGAACGAGACGCTGCGCCGAGAATGCTAGGCGAACGCCTTCAGTGACCCACGCTCTGAATCACATGTGAAATCAGTCCAATAGCTGAGCGGGACGTCACGGCGGATGACGTAATGACCGGGAAGCTATAAAAGCATGTGCGGTGGAACTGGTGTCAGCTTCTAGGAATGAAGCAAGCGCCGGCAGGGACGCCGGAAGTATGGCACCGAGACGCAGCGTCTCGTTCCCTCGAGGAACCAGGGTTACATACGTAACCCGAGACGTTCCTCTTCAGGAACTCGAGCTGCGTCGAGAACGCTAGGGGAACGAGAATGCCCACGTCGCCAGACTTCCAAATCTCTGCCTAGTGTGGAAGACTGCACAGCTAGGGCGAGAGAACAAAAGAGCCCGGAGTGGCTAAAGTAGGCGAGGCTCGCCATCCCGAAGGCCAACTTCTGGAGGAGTGAATCTTGACCCCCAAAGGAGAGGGGAGATTAGAGGACTCGGGGCTATGGAATAGCATCCTGATCCACCACTTAGCCTAAGCTTCTCTGGCCGGAGGCCTCGACCTCAGCGCACCGCGGAGGAAACGTGTAAGAAGAGGGTGTCTTCCCACTGAATGGCCACCGAGAGGGGCGTGGTAGGCCGCAATGGCCGCCACGAAGCCCTCTAGGGTGGAGTGGGTCAACCCTGCGGATAAACAGGCCTGCAGGAACTCCAGAACTGTACCAAACGGGCAGTTAGCTGGGTCGGGCCTGCGTCCCCCCCCCCGGGGGGGTCTCCGCAAAATACAGTTCCTCATAGAGTGCTCTGGATTGAGGATGGTCTCAACAACCTCATTGAGAGACCGGAAGTTATGAGTTGTGCCTCCTCAGAGGCCACACCCACAGCTCCTGGCGGGGGCGTGCCCTCCACCTGTGAGAGGAGATCTCTCCTGACGGGAATCTCCCATAGAGCGCCGTCGAGGAGAGAAATCAGGCCTGAGACCCAACTCGGCCCGGCCGGAACGGGGATACTAACAACAGACGGGCCCTGTCCCGGCGCACTCTCTCCAGAACTCCCGGGAGCAGAAAAATCGGAGGAAAGGCGTACAGACGAAGCCTCGGCCACGTCTGTACCATGGCATCCAGCCCCAGTGGAGCTGGATGAGTCAGAGAGAACCAGAGGGGACAGTGTGATATCATATGAGTCGCAACAGGTCCACCTGAGCCTAGCCAAGCACTCTCCATATCTGCTTCACCACCTCGGGGTGAAGCATCCATTCCCCGGGCCTCAGCACCTGCCTCGACAGGATGTCTGCTCCCATATTGAGATGCCCAGGAATGTGAACTGCTCTCAGCGAGAGGAGTTTGCCCTGGGACCACACAAGTATCTGGTGTGCCAGCTTGTACAAGGGGCGTGAACGCAGAACTCCCTGGTGGTTGATGTAAGAGACCACCGTTGTGTTGTTACCAACACATGGTGACCTCTTAGGTCTGGGAGAACTCGAACATGGCCAGCATCTCCAGACAATTGGTATGCCACGTCAGATGGTGACCACTCCACAGACTGCGGGCAGGGTGGCCACTCATGACCGCACCTCAACCGGTGAGGGATGCATCCGTCGCTAGCATACGCGGCAACAAGGAGCTCCCAGCACTGGGCCCTGAGACAAGAACCAAGGTTTCCTCCATATGTCTAAGGCACGTAAGCATCGCTGTGTGACCTTGATCATGCAAAGCGGATTTCCCCTCGGGGAGAACTTCTTGGTCTTAAGTCACCACTGTAGGGGTCTCATGTACAGCAGGCCAAGAGTTATCACGTTGGACGCAGCTGTCATCAGCCCAAGCAGTCTGGAACTGCTTGACAGTGAGTGACCGGCCTTCTCTTACTCTCGCGACTGCGGTGAGGATCGACTAGACATACATGCCTGCATCGTGGTCAAATCACACACCATGCCCAGATAAGTGGTTCTCTGTACTGGAGAAAGCACACTTTTCTTGGCGTTAAGTCTTAACCCCAGCTCTTTCGTGTGAGCGAGAACGACATATCGATGTCGAACCGCCATCCGCTCTGATTGAGCTAATATCAATCAATCGTCAATGTGGTTGAGTCGTGAAAGTCTTGGGTGACAGTGCAAAGCCAAAGGAAGAACCTGTATTGGTAGGCTTTTGCCCCCAAAAACGAACCTCAGGAACTTCCTGTGATGAGGAAGGATGGAGATATGGAAATATGCGTCTTTCAGATCGATCGTGACAAACCAGTCCTCGGACCTGATCTGAGACATGACTTGTTTGAGTGTGAGCATTCTGAACTTCAGTCGTATGACTGAGCGGTTCAATAGGCGCAGATCTAAAATGGGACGCAACCGCCCATCCTTCTTCGGAACAATGAAGTACCGGCTGTAGAACCCGGAGTCTGTCTCGTGCGGAGGGACCACCTCGATGGCCTCCTTCCTTAAGAGGAGTAACTACTTCTTGTTCTAATACCAGAGCCTGCTCGGGACCCACTAGCGTGGGGGTGACCCCGTTGAATCGAGGGGGATGAGAACCGAACTGGATTCCGTAGCCTCTTTCTACAGTACGCAGGACCCATTGAGATACATTTGGCAGTAGCTTCCACGCTGCTAAATAATCTACTAAGGGAATCAGTCTCTCGAGACTGATCTCTGGTGTGCCCAGAACGGCTAGTTCGGTGCCTTGAAGCGTCTGCACACCGACAGGGGACGCTGAACTAGCTGCTCTGGGGACCTCTGCAGAGGCCGCGAGCCTCTCAGTGCCGCTACGTTGCTGGGCGGAAACTGAGAGAAGCGCTCGCCGGAGACCGCTGCGCCCTGGAACACCGGCAGGGTTGGCAGAACGATCTCTCGAGGGCACTGGGGGGAGACGTGCACCGTGTAATGCGGTGTGAACCTCACTTCCCCAGAGGGGTTTGCCCTCCGAGGTCCTGAGCCACAGCATCAGGACTCTCATAGCTGAAGTCTCCTATTGAAAATGACGGCCCTCAGACCCACGTCGTCTGCTAGGAATACTAAACCACAGCCTGCTCGGGGCACGACCCAATGAAGCACACTTGGCAGGGGCTCCCACACTGCCAGGTGACCTCCTAAGGGAACCAGTCTCGCGAGACTGGCTTGTGGTGCGCTTAGAGCAGCTAGCTCAGTGCCCTGAAGCAGCGGACTGGCAGAGGACGGCCGTGCTAGCTTCTCTAGATACCTCCGTAGAGGTAGCGAACCTCTTAGTACCGCTATGTTTCCGGGCAGTAACTGAGAGAAGCACTCGCCGGAGACCACTGCGCCCTGGAACACAGCAGGGTTGGCAGACCGCCTTTCCTGATGGCCACTGAGGAGTAATGCGGTGTGAACCTCTCTTCCCCACAGGGGCCTGGCCTCCAAGGTCCTGAGCCACAGCATCAAGACTCTCATAGCTGAAGTCTCCTATCAAAAACGACGGCCCTCAGACCCACGTCGTCTGCTAAGAAGACTAGACACCAGCCTGCTCGGGGCAGGAACCATCTAGATACCTCTGTAGAGGTAGCGAGCCTCTTAGTACCGCTATGTTTCCAGGCATTAACTGAGAGAAGCGCTCGCCGGAGACCGCTGCGCCCTGGAACACAGCAGGGTTGGCAGACTGATCTCATGAGGGCACTGAGGAGAGATGGGCACAGTATAATAAGGTGTACACCACTCTTCCCCAGAGGAAGCTGGCCCTCAAAAAGTCCTAGGCCTTAGGCGTCAGGACATTTACGACGAATACTATCCAGCAGAATGACGGTCCACAGACCCGCCTTCTGCTAGAAGCCTTCGGCCTGGGAGCGCCACTCTGACTCTAGACTCTGCGGAGTATGAGAAGTGAGGCCCCCAGAATGAGGGGCTGGAACACGGTGGGTTGGGACTGCTCCACCCAGCAGCCCCTGCTAACCGCCTCCACCTCCTCAAAGGAAGAGAGGTCAACGAGTGCTTTAACCTCTCATTAACCTCTCGTTTCTCGAGTGCTCTCACTCGAGAAATTTATATCCCCAGAGCCCCTGTATATCTAACTTCTCATAGTCAAATACGGTCTAGTGTGGTAAGATTCACATCAAAAACCGAAATGATGTAATATATGCGCGCGAGCCATTCAGTCACACGAATAACATCAATCTCCTTGACAAACAAACGAGCTCTAAATCTAGCGAACACGGGTGGAGATAGGAAGAGCCGTCTCCAACCCGTCTGCTAGATCATGAGCGATCTCCGCTTTCTCAGTCGCCGCCGTGCCTCAGCTCCTCGGAGCGTGCCCGGTGAGAGCGGAGCGTTTAATAGCGGGGGGGATCACAATCCGCCCCGGCTGCGTGAGCTCCGCTCCTTATTAATGCTGCTTATTATAATATAAGGCATAATATTGTTTGCTTGTGTAATTGATGTTTGTGTAACTGGCGAGCTCTTTGACGCCCTCCGTATCAATCTCCTCGGAGAAAGACAGGCGGAGCGTCACGCCCTCACCCCGGGGGGGAAGTACCGCAGCGCGGGCTTCCGAACCCCGAGAGCGGGCGCCGGATCTGGTGATTAGCAGATCCATACACGAAACCCACGAGCACAGCCGCCGCACCGCCTCGGCGAAAGCGGGGCCGGTGCCACGAGAAACGCCGGTGAAGACTCCCTCCTAAAAGAGAGCCCTCGGAGAGCAAGCATACGCAGTGACAAATGCTTCTCTCTCCAGCAAACCACGCACAGGCTGTGTGTCCCCACTCATGATATAACATTATCTTTGAGCAGGGAGGAACACACAACCTACAACGTGGCTTGCTCTCGCCCTTGAAATGCTTTGTCCTTGCATGAGCTTAGACATAGCTGGAGCTTATGGACTTTTGACAGACAACAATAAATACGACTGACACATACAGAGCGATTCGCTGAATGACAGAAGCTGCCGCTGTCTTCACCTCACTTGCTTTTATAGCTTCCTGGTCATGACGGCATCCGCCGTGACGTCCCGTTCAGCTATTGAACTGATTTCACATGTTATTCAGACCGTGGTCACAGAAGGCGTTCCCCTAGCGTTCTCGACGCAGCTCGAGTTCCTGAAGAGGAACCTCATTCAGAGAAGAGCTTACAAGCAAAAAGAAAAGTAACAGATTGAGCCTATTATAAAACATCAGACTGGCATGTCAGAGATGGAAACAACTCTGAGATTTAAAGGATTTAAAACCAACCCAGAGACGGCCATTTTTGACTTATCTAGCAACTGCTATGTCAAATGTCAGCAATGCCTAACTTTCGTAACATTGTTTATTTTAAACCATTTATTTCCAATAAGCCATAACAACCGTTTAAGACTTGCTCAAAAGGCAATATTTATGGATATTCAAGTTTAGATGTTGTTAATGACATTCGCTCTGATAAAATGATCGCCTTTAAACATAGGTATAAGCTGACGGGCTGAGCTGCTTTAACAAATTTTTATTTTTTTTACAGTTCATTTGGGTATTGCACATCATCTGGCAGACCTTAACTCCTTCCCCATCACTGATGGAATTTTCTGTCATTTATGACACAACACTTCACCGTCATTGATGGAATTTTCTGGCAATTCTTGTTTTCTCCGCCTCTACCTCTCTATATGGTAGAGGGCATTATTACCCATCTTCTGAAACAGTACATAATCTCCAGATCCAAAAACAAGTGAAGAAAACGCAGAAACAAGCGATAGAAGCATTGCTTATGCACATTTAAACTAACGCGATCATCAAACAATCAACAGAATATAAATTAAAACTGCCTTAAAGTTACTGAACAAAATGTCAAACACAAAAAAAGATGCATTGTTCTGTGCAAGCTTGGGGGTGTTGATGGACATGATCCAATCAATTTATGTTTTGATCATCGCTCTGAATCTTGATCACATGTGATCCTGATCAGATTTAGAGTGATTTTCTCAGCTTTTTGTTCAAAATGTTGCAATTTCATGTAACTTATCCACATTCAAATGTTGATAAAACAGAATAAAGCTAGAATAAAACAGTTTGTTTTGTTTAAAATCAGAGATTGCTTTTGATGTACTGTATGTCAGAATCCGAATCAGAGAGCTTTATTACCAAATATGTTTACACACACAAGGAATTTGACTTGACGACAGGAGCTACCAGTGCAGAAAAAAGTACGTACAGGACATAGAGTAGGGGCAATGACATACAGAAGGGGGAGATTATCACAGGTGGGGGTATGGAATATAACACTATATAAGAAAAAAAAAACAGAAATTAACTAAGATGTACTTATTACAGAAATAGACTGTATTGTGTCGAAAAAAAATGTCAGTGTTTAAATAAAGTCAGATAATGTTAGTTTACAGTTAAATGTGAGTGTAGCAGGTTGTGCAATGATGTAGCCCATGTTGGGGAGAGAAGTGTGAGTAATGAGATAATATTCAGTTGTCGCATGGAGGAGAACGCATGTAAATGTAGGAAAGTTACTTCGGCACAGGGCCTGAATTATAGCCTTGCAAGGAAAGACATGACGGCTGTTGCATGGCTGTTGTCTGGCAGTCCAGTGATTGTATCGGTACGGAACACAGATAGAGGCAACGAGTTCGAAGAGTACGTAGGAGAGAGAGGGGGCGAGGTGACAGATGAAGGTGAGGGGTCAAGGTGATTTCTTAGCCCTTTCTCCTCACTCTGGAGATTGTAAAGATCCTGGCGGCTAGGGCAGAGGGGCACCGATAAATCTCACAGCCAGACAGTAACCGGACATACCATGGAGTCTCTGTTGCTGCTGATTGGTAGCTGAAAACAAAGGCAGAGGGACAAGTTATGGGAATGAACACCGGACAGACCAGTGATAGCAGATTAGAGACGTAGATTAGACAGCAGCTCCTGGTGTGCAGTGCGACACCTCAGTGGCGAACGAATCGCAGCAACCGTCTGCGGGTCTTTTCAGACAATGGGTGGTTGTGAGTTTGTCCCACTCCACAGACGATTCTGAGATGGTGGTACCCAGAAATCTGAATGATTCTACTGCAGCCACAGTGCTGTCCATGATGATGAGTGGGGGGAGAAGTCCACGATCATCTCCACAGTTTCGAGCGTGTTAAGCTCCAGGTTGTTAAGGGGGGGGGGACGGCACAGCACAAGCCAGCTCTTTAACCTCCTGTCTGTAAGCAGACTTGTCTGCTTCCTTGATGAGGCCGATGACTGTAGTGTCGTCTGCGATCTTCAGGAGCTTGACAGAGGGGTCTTCATTTGTGTAGAGGGAGAAGAGCAGTAGGGAGAGAACACAACCCTGAGGAGCACCAATGCTGATCGTACGGGTGCTGGATGAGAATATTCCCAGCCTCACTGGCTGCTGCCTGTCTGTCAGGAAGCTGATGATCCACAGACGGAGGTGGGCATGGAGAGCTGGGAGTTGTAGGCATGGTGGTATTGCAAGGCCGACATTGAAGTCCACAAATAGGATCTCTTACGTAATCCAGTTCCCTTTCAGACGGTCCACTGAAGTAGGATCTGCGTCTTAGATGAGAACAATCCACTTTGAGTACTAAACGAGCCAATTGCATATTGGCATGGCGAGATTTGCATCCGCTGTCGCTGCTCACGGCGGCAGAGGTTAATTAGAAACAGCAGGTTGAAACGCATGCCTCAGCTTTTGATTCAGAGCCAAAGCGGATCACATCGCTTGCTCTGACTACTTACTGAGAGAAGGAAGGGAGCCTGAACGGCAGTTCAGCGCGTCTTTGCAATCGTGGTTGGTACAGGCGCTTCAGCGGGTAAGGTTGCACACCTCAGGCTGCAGTTGTGTTGCAGGCGGTGGCTATATCCCACCTGTTTGCTTCAGCAACGCTAAAAGGTTTTTCCTAAAAGAGCATTCACGGGTGTATCTTTGTAAAGGCGACGTTGCATCTTACTACAGACAATGTATCACCCGTGCATTTCTGGATGCGGTCGTTACCAGGCGCCGGGTGATGGTCACAATCGCTGCCTCACATGTCTGGGCATGAAGCACGCTGAGGTGACTTTCATGGATGACTCATGCTCCCAATGTCGGCGAAGAGACCATCGCGGCGATGTGGGCCAAAGATGACATTAAAAGGGGCGGGAGCTCTTGTTGCCTCTGCTCGATTAGTTCTGTCATGGTGCAAGTCAGCAGGTGGGTACTTCAGGCAGTAAGTTAGAACAGGCGGTCTGAGGTAACAGTGATGGGCAAATCCGCGCCAGTGACCACAACTCTCGGTGGGGGACCATTGCTCCTCTTGGCACGCCGCAAACACCAGTTGACTGCCAAAGGAAACTGTCTGGGCCCTTACGAAGGAGCATACCCAGCAGTAGCCTTCGGCACCTCCTAAAAACAATCGGATGTTGATCGCTGAATCGGATGGTTGAGCCGGAGTTATGTGTAGCAAGTAGTGTAGTGTAGCAAGCCTGAATCGGATCCGTGCGGAGAATGCGATATGACTTTTCCTAAGGGAGACACTGCCGTGAGGGTAGTGGCTCGAGTGGAGACCTCCAGCGGTCCCAAGCCTCAAAGGTTGGATGATGCCGTTCTCTTCGGGGGGGTCCCTAGCGCTGGTTGCTCGCGGCACCGCTCCACGTGTGCCCTTCTCCTGGAAGGGCAAATGAGAGGCTACCAGGTCATGGCAAAATGGCAGCCTTTGTCTGCCGTGGGGGGGAAACCGATTGCTAACTGCCTCCATCACCACTCGCGTTGGGCAGGTGGTGCAAAATAGGGGGGTATACGGGGGTTGCCGCCCGGTGGAACCGCGGTCGGTTGCGAGAGGTAGGCAAGCGTGTGTCTCTAATTACACAACCAAGCGGCGCAAACTGTGCCTTCTTTAGCGGTGTCAAAGACGGGGAAAGAGCAAACTATCCTCGAAGCAGAGGATGATTTTTTCTCCATATGGAGGTTGGAATCTTAAGAGAAAAAAAAACAGCAGGCCTCATGGCCAGGGACGGCTCAGTCGGTATTGAATGCAGTACTGTAATATGGTTCAAGAGCAGGATGGTGGTCCCAATGAAAACCCAGTTTCAGAGGCTTCCCTGGGCATTATGGCAGCTGGCAGCGGCGGTCAGCCACTGGGGCTGCTTTATATGAGACCGCTTCAGCACTGGCTTTATGGCTGAGTCCCGAGGTGGGTGTGGCTATGCGGCACACCAGCCTGCCGCCAAACCTTCACACCGTGGTCAGACCTTGCGTTCCTCCGGGCAAGAGTGCCCCTTACAAGAACAAGGAGCGGGCTCCAAGGCATGCATGATGGTTTAAGAGCAGATGCCTACGCACAGGGCTGGGGGTGCTGCCAAACTACCAACACGGCAACACAGGATCGGGGGGGTTTGGACGGGCCCCAACTGCACTGGCACATCAGTCAACGATAGAGTGTTAGGGTCAGTAGTGCCTTTACCTTGAACGCTCAGAGGGGCGGCTTGAAGAGGCAGGCCACGTGACCGAAAGGGAGGTCCAGTGCAAGGGTAAATACGGATAAACATGCGACCATTACGTACATAATGACAAGGTGGTCTACTGACTCCTAGTGGCATGTCGATTTGGAACTCGACGCCAATCCTCACCTGGAGCGAGGTGTCATCGAAGGCAATCATGAGTGAGGCTGTAAGTCGTATGTGCCCATTCCCACTTAGCGGGCCAGCCTGCACAACCAGGTGTTGTTTACGCAGGTAGTAGATACCTGTGATGTCCTCGTCCACGAGAGGACATGTGACCTCACTGAGACCGAGTTAGATGTTACTACCCTGACGAGGCGAGACAATCGACGGGAGAGGAACGGCGAGCAAAAACAACACGGACACACAGCTGCCGCGGGCAGGCAAGTAGATCTGCATTGTACCACCGACCGGAGTAGCCTTCTCGCATCACGACGCTGTGCAACGGTCAGGGAAGGGAATGAGGAGCAGGTGCGCTGGCTTGCTAGAGGCCACCGCTTACTGGACGAACTAGGTAGACCTCGGTTCCCAGAACTATGTGCTCCTCGTGACAGCCCCTCCCTGCAGATTCCTCTAGAGTGGAAGGATACACGAGTATGCTCTGGGAGGCCCGCGGATAAGGAGGGACCCTTGGGGGAGACCACGTGTCGATCTCCGTCTGTGATGGTAGCGCCTGCGATGGGACACGGAGGTGCTAGTGACCTACCCCAGAGGGAGTTGACACCATCACTTCGGTGAGAGCACATTATAAGTCACGCTTACGCCACATTGCAAGGGAAAGCTGTTGCCGATCGAGCAGTGTCTGCGCCGTCACCTAGAAGCCCGCCAAAGGAACTGCACTCGAATTTTCGGCTCGATGAAGTATCAATGCCGTTCGAGTGTGGGGCTGACTAACTCCAGGTAATCCTGAGGCCCCGGCCCGGCTATGTGTCCAAGGTTCCCACTACTCCCTTCAGGGATCAGGTGGTGAGCCTGCCAGCGCTGCCCCCGGAAGAGTGGCGGAGTGAGAAGGGCCCGAGCCCTAGCTTGCTTTAAAATTCAAAAGGCTACGTGGAATACGGTTATGAGTGCAATGTTCATTACAGGACTTTATGACCACTGTGTATCCATCTTGTGATGGCTACTTCCAACAGGATAACACGCAATGTCTTGTTTTCTTGTTTTCTGAACATGACAATGAGTTCACTATGACAGATTTTCAGCAACTGTGTGATGCTATCATGTAAATATGGACCAAAATATTTGAGGAATGTTTCCAGCACCACGTTTAATCTGTCACAATGAATTTAGGCAGTTCTGAAAGCAAAAGGGGGTCCAACATGGTACTATGAAGGTGTACTTAATAAAGTGGCCAGTGAGTGTATTTCATCATTGAAGAAATCATCAATGTATGTATCATCAACAACAAACCTGTGTGTACCTGCCACAAGTCTAAGAACTTCCAATGAACAAGTATGTAGCTCTTACCAGACCAGTTATTGAACCAAATTACTGGTTCAAAATTAATGAATCAAGTCTACAGGCAGAGTTAAAAGTCAGCTTTTCAGTCGTGTTCGACTCAAAAATAACCAAATGAGCTGGTTCTAACTGTTGAAGCTATCTGAGGATTACAGATGAGTCTGACAAGTGAGCAGGTGACATTACAGGAAATATGCTTATCAAGAGAAAGAGATTTAAGGGTTTGTAAGACTAGTTATACTTTTCATATACATTAGCGTAGAATATATATCTACATTTATGCATCAATGTCTGCATCAACAGCTAAATATGACAGATGAAAAACTTTAATATGGGAAACTTATTAAAGCTGCAGACCACTTTTCTGTCATATAAGCTATTCAACAAGCACAATCACAGAATACAACTGTGACCACAAACACCATTAATTTAAGTAAATGAAAAGTAATATTCAGCAATATGCATTCAGTGAGGTTTGCTCTCACATATCTAAGCTTATATAAGCTGATATCAGTATTACGCTATTGCTTATTAATTATCCTACCTTGATCATAACAGAAATAGCCATGGTTGCTAAACAAATAAGATAGGATACTACAGTCAAGATGTTTAATACGGCTCCAAAATCTTACAGTAAATCACCATCTTTTGGGGGGTGGGGGGAATGGGGTCATGTATGACATTAAGCCAGAAAGTTCAGACCCTTCAACACTGTTGTCATGAAACGGAGTGTAAATGAGGGACGATCCCTATCTCAGAGGACGTTTTGCTACACTCGCCCTGGCTTTACTGAAAAACCAGTGCGTCATGGTCCCTTATTAGTAGTCTTGGGTAAAGTATATCACGCGAGGACAGCTAGAATACAAGTGGGGACGGATTCGTATTCGCTGAAGTGGACCAAGGCTGGCTTAGAATGTGGCAGGGACAAGGCAATGGAAATCCCACGGCTATAGATACTGAATCATAGGCAGCAATGGGTGATTAGAGAGGAGCGCAGAGGAGAAACCAGTGGCAGATTAAACAGCAGAGACAAGGTGACCTTTCATTATGATGGTTATTATAGACCACCCGTGTGTGTCGGGTACTGCAAGCCATGAGTGTGTGTGTGTGTTTGCGTGTGTCTTTACATACATATGTGCATGTCTATGTGCTGGCAACTCCTAATGGAATCTGCTTCTGGAGGTGGTAAACTTCCTGAAAGAAGCCATGAATGTCACTTTAGCTGAGGTAGGATGTTTACTGCATGAAACAGCTATTTGGCTCCAGTGGGTTACACAGTCTATGTTCCATAATTACATCTAATAATGGAGCCAACAGCGAAATATCGTAAATGAAAACAGCCACTGGGAACAGTAGCAACAAAAAAGACTCCATATTACATACATACTGTCGATAAGTCTATATACAGTATAAAACAAAGGTATAAAGCATGTATATCCAAACTAATGAGAAACAGGTGCACAACCATAATGCAGGTCATAAAAAAGGCACACTGTTGCTTCCAAAAACTAATTAAAATTTTGATTTAATGAGCTCACCAAAGTATAACAAATGTGATGTTCTAAACTACATTTAGAACTACATTTAGATCTGCATTTCAGCAGATTCAAGATGATACTTAGAAATAAAATATTTTGTAAAGGCTTTTAATTATTTAAAAGCATTGCACTGAATATACATTACAAACGTTCCTTTAGAAATCAATGGATTTTTATTTTATTATTTCATTTTTACAATTTAAGTGAAAATAAGCTTACTTGTAGTCTAAAATAAAATAAAATTGCTTGTAGTTGACAGAAATCCATTTTACAGTTAAGTTTGAGAGTCTGTTGGCTAGAATACATTACACAACCTTTACCTAGTTTTTTGCCCCAATATGTAGTCTTGGAAAAGTGGGCGCTAGTTGCTGAAAGTGAGAGCAAGCCTGTAGATTTTTTAGGAGTTGACAGGTTTCACAGAAAACCTCGTAGTGTATGATGGGCACAGCTTCTTTTTTGCTTCAGACTATGATTCCATCCAGATATTTTCAGCTGATTTTAGGACACATATAGTGATGTATGACATGCCTTAGTTAGCTGACTTAAGGCCCCAATATACTTCAAGCTGGAGTGACGTCATTTAGAACAAAATCAAGCCATTGCATCTCACAGTGTGAGCACCATTTTTACACTTTTCTGCCAATTTAACAGTTTGAAATAGTTGAAAAAATATATTTAAAAACATGTTTCTAGACTCCTGAACTCTATTGTGTGCCTGAACCATGTAAGTAATAACAGCTGGGATCATGTGCATATCAAAATCAAAATCAAATTCAATGTTAAATTTTTATTTAAAATAGAACAGTTGACTTCACACCCACTGTCTTCACTCACTCCACCACAGTTATATTGAAAATCCCTGTGCAAAACAGGCTTATTTTTATTCATAATCATTACAGCTTTGTGTGAATAAATATGTATGTGGCCATGGAAATGTATTTCACATACATATTTATGTAATGCCTCTCAGCTCTTTATTATTTATTTTCTGCAATAAACCACTTGCATGACCTGGTCATCTGAGCACATACATATGCATCTCCATATTGTTCCTAATGATACTGTAGCTCCTCATCAATTCAACCTTACAAGTCAACAAATCTGGCAAAACATATTACACCATTGTCAATAAAATGCATTTTCTATTATTTGGATTTAATCTATTAAAATCAACTAACCCAACTAAAGTCATGTTTATGCATTTTAAAAATGTGACCCTGGACCCTGGATTGTATTTGTAGCAATAGCCAACAATACATAAATCATTAGGATATTAAAGATCATGTTCCATGAAGATATTTTTTTTAAATTTCCTACTGTAAATATATAAAAACTTAACTTTTGATTAGTAATATGCATTGATAAGAACTTAATTTGGACAAATTTTCTCAATATTTAAATTTTTTTGCACTCTCAGATTCCAGATATTCAAGTTGTATCTCAGCCAAATATTGTCCTATCCTAACAAACCATACATCAATGGAAAGCTTGCTTTTTATTTATTTATTTATTAAAGGTATTTAAAATTGACCCTATGACCTGGTTTAGTGTTCCAGGGTCCAATGAAAAGGATACAGTGGTCCCAAAATGTATTCAGACACCTAAGCCACATTTAAAAAATATTTCAATGTTTTTCAATAACCTAAATATCAAACTAAGTGGTATTTATCTTAAAGAAAGATAGCACAAGAGCACTTTTCAAGCTAACAATCTAAAAAAAAAAAACCTCTTGTTAGGTTTCAAAACAATTTTATAAAATGATAAATATACTGTTCACAATTCGGACAACTTGACGGAAACTGACATCTATTACAGTTTTTATCAACTGCTTACACACCAATCTTTTACTTGCACATCATTTGTAAACAGGGGTGTGAAGTAACGAATTATAAATACTCATGTTACAGTAATTAAGTAATTTTTATCAGTAATTTGTACTTTTTTTGAGTAGTTTAAAAATGGTGTACTTTTACTTTTACTTGAGTACATTTTAAATGATGTATCGGTACTTTTACTCCACTATTTTCATCTGTTTGTGGTCGTTACATGTTTATTTTAATTTTATTTTTTATCCATTGTAAGGGAAACAGTGATAATAATTTAGCTCAAAGGGAATCATTTAAGATTTTAAAGGGAACTCCACCATTAATATGCAAGGGAATTAGGACAGAATCACTGTTTTACGGCGGATCACTGAGACGGCCAGCGATTTAGTGAACGAGCCGTATGACAGCAATTCTGCAAGGGATACTATATCCAAAAATAGTGAAAACACTATTAATTAGCACTGTAACAAGATCGGCAGTTTAAGACATTAACTTGTGAGCACAAAACACAAGATACTTCTCTTTTCCATATAAATAAGGCTTTATTGGATAAATCTAAGACATATAAACTAATCTAAAACACGCATTCACACACAAGTTGCAGAAAGAGAGAGGAAATAATTAGTTTAAGAGAATGAAAATGAGAAATCCCAAGTTTACAGCCATCTGGCCATTGTTAGATCTGAACAACCAAGCAATCACTTTAATTAACCCTCGCACTGATCCTCAATGAGTTAAGATTTAGATTAACTGCACCAGTTCAGTTTAGAATCTGGAGGTACTTGCTTTCTGTGTTGCGGGGTTCCCTTTCTTGTCTGGTTGCTAAAAGGGGTTTCCCGAGGTTGCTGATTGGCTGGAGGTTCAGTCTTGGGAAGCCAGTGATTGGGCGTTGGCTGGCGACGCGGAGCTGTGGTCTGCAGTTGAAGGGTAGACAGCACTCTTCTGGAAGATGCGGCGTTAGGCTTAACTCAGAACACGAAACTCTCAACGGAAAATAAAACAAACTAAAGAAATAGAAATAGATGTAAAGTTTGACGAGGCCAGGTGTTGTTTCTTCTCATGGTTTTGGAGGAGCTGGCGTGTAAGTCAGAGCACGCTCAAAATTAAAGAAGCATGACTAGGAGTGAAAAAGCTAAAAGCCGCGTGGCTAAAAGCTAGACACAAAAAGTCATACCCGCAAAAAGGCAAAAGGCAAAAGACCAAAAAAGCGCAGTTTGATGGTGTCCTGAGCATTTAAACCAGGCTGTTTAACACACCACAAATGGTGCCTCGACCAATTGTAGCTCGGGGTGTTGCAATGTTTCTCCTTCCCATTCATACATCAACTGTTATCTCATCATTCACATGACCTGCGTTTTTCTCCCCGCTCTGGTAGAGTAGATTTTGGCAATGATTTTCCTATCCCGAGGATATGATACATTTGACCAAGAATTGACTGGGAGAATTGGATGGGAGGTATTCTTTCGTTGGCAGGAAAGGCTTGTGTGGCGAAGGCAGGTGAGGTTTTGGGTTGTGGCCCTTCGCGCCTTTCGTCATATGCCAGTTCTTGGATATGGGACTCTGCTCTGCTCAGCAGTGGTGAGGCTGAGAGATGCTTCTCTTTTCTTGGCTCTTGTTTCAGCTCATAAGCATCTTTGAGTTCTTTTCTGACCATGTAGAGCTCATCGTTGGTATCGTCTAGTTGTTGGGTCAGATTGTCCATTTCAGTTCTATACCTTTCAAGGTGGTCTTTCAGGGTACTGATTTCAACATTCTTGTCTCTGATGTGATTCTTGGCTTTCTCTAGTAGCTGTTCGGCATACTGGAGTCTGTTTACCAGGTCTTTCTGGACAGCCTTTTAATGTTGTTGGTCGAGCTGTGCTGCTGCCAGGGCTGCTTGGAGCTTCTTAACTTGTTCCGTTGTTTCCTGCTCCTTCTCGTTGGGTGCTTTGAGTTGATCTTGAACTTTCACTTCCAGCTTGTTTATGCGGTGTTGAGCACGTGTCAGCTCCTCTTGAAGGTGGGTGATGTGCTTGTCGCTCAGTTTCAGCTGGGTTGTGCAGGCGTAGCTTAGGGAGCTGGTGATTTTGACTAGCTCCTCGTCGTTGTTGTTCTGGCTTGAATCTTGTGTCAGGAATCTTCTCAGGATTAGGATTATTATTAAAAATAATAACAGTTCAAATGTCTTGGGGTGAGGCTGTCTGTCATGCCTCTCAGTCAAGTATTCACATCTTCCCCATAGGCAATGGGGTCTGCAGTCTGCGGCATGTTGGCACGCTGGGGAGAAGAGAGACTGACACAGATCTGTGTAGAGTAGAAGCCTATGTGTGGTGGGACAACTAAGTGTGGTATCAGTGACTGTGACCCACTAGTGAAGTGTGGTGATGATTGTTTTGGTCTCAGGTGTCTAAGTAGATTAGGGATGCAAAGACTTCGTCACTTCTAACGAGGAATAGGAAAAAGAGAGAAAAAGGTAAAAACAATTCAATAAAAAAAAAAATTCCTTTTTGGTTGAGAATTTTTTTTTTTCAATTTAATGTGGTTATCAAGAAGTTAAACAATTTTATTAAATCTCTGTTTTAGACAAAATAATGCAATAATAATGTTGATATCTCTTTTTTTAGTCTGACAGGATTGACACCGTACACCTTTCAGTTGTGCCGCTCACCAGGGAGGCTGCGAAGGTGACAGTTGTTCAACACTTATCTCTATTCAATTGATCTCAGCTTTGGATGAGATGCTAAAATTTGGATTGCGTTTCCAAATGTAGGGAGGTTAGGAAGAACAAAGGAGGGGTTGATTACAATCAAATTCATACGGATGATTCGTCTTTTTCAACAAGATTATGTATTTCATTCACATAGGATTGATTGATGGTTCTTATAGGTCCCTACGCATGTGAAGAGTAAAGTGGAAAGAAAGCAGGAGAGAACAGGAGATACTTGAGAAAGGGGAAGGGAAGGAGACAGTAAATTGAGTGGATCGTGTCCACTAGCAGGCTTTGTTGCTGTTATGCCCAACTACGAGTAGAGCGTTGTTTTTAGTTGCTGTACAACTAATCAAACAAAAATAAAATTTTAGGGAAAGAACGTTGTCTTTCTAATTTATTTGAACTCGTAGTGAGGGATAACACTGTCTCATATTAGGGCTCGGGTGTGTTGTTCCCAAGCTAGGATCTCCAGAGGAACACGAATGGTAAAGTAAAATTAAAAGTAATAAATGGCAAAGTAAAGTAGAAAGGAAATTAAATAACGAAGTAAATCAAAATAAAACAATAATGGCTAAGTGTATGACCACAGGAAGAAAAGGGGTAAAACGCAATAAAATATTGAGTAAGTATAAGTCTGAATAGAATTTATTGATAGGTAATAAAATCAGTTAGGTAGAATAAGTTTATTAAACTTTGAAGTTCAAGGCTTATTCGTACCTAAGGTTATTAGGCATAAGAGGGAATACTAGAAATAATGATCATATGAAATGATCGGAGGGGAAAATTTGAATGATTCCAAATAAATTTAATGTTTTAATTAAATTTGAATTTGGCACAATTAATAATTGTGAGTCAATATTTCCCTTTCTAGTAAAGTAAGATAAAGTGGTAAGAAGTGAGGAAAGGGAGGAATAAGAGAGAGAAAGAGACCAACAGGTGTATTAGTTTAGATGTTTAAAGGGTTAAATCACTTTATCGTTGTCCAACAGACACTGAATTCAACCACTGGTTGTTAATGCTAACTGCTAACCTTTGAGGCTACATGCTTTAGCATAGACTTCAATGTAAACGACTGTTTCGTTAGCTTAGCCACACTGTGGGGTTTGTTTACAATAGCGTCGCTGTGCTGCGCGTGCGCAGTTCAGAGTTGCTTCGGAAGTAGGTTCAGACTTCCGTGTCACGATCGTAACTATGGCAACCAAATCAAGCTCTAGTGGCTAGCATGTGAATAGTTGCATTACAAGTACAGTTAAGCATGTTACATGAAATGTTGGTGCATTTCAACACTGTACAAATAACAACACCGTTTTTGGTTGGTTTTGCGATGTGGCGCTTAAACTCTCGTTTCGTTCTGAGTTAGATTTAACTTTATTCAGATAGCAGCTTTGTGCTGCAGAGTTAGGAGAAGCAGTGATAACGATCTCAGCAGATCTTTTAAATCTCTGTGCCAGTTTCTGTGGACACTTAAACAACAGGGTTTCTTCGCTGTTGGTGCAAAGTTAATATTCACTTACACGCCGTGTTAAGCGAAATTAAATTTACTTTGTGAACAGACACAGGCAGGCAGGCATTATCTCGTAATGTTTAACTCAGGGAATCGAATAGCATGGCATAACAATGGAACACGCATTGAAATCAAACTATGAATAATAAGGCTTTGATAAGAAGATTTGAGGAACACGCTCAAAACTATTCTTAATACACCAATTTATTTTCCTTTTAACTACTGCAGTTTAGCTCCATTCAGCAAACGGTGACTGAGATTCCCTGCAGGGAGAATAGCGATTGAAAAACACTGGAACACGCAATGAATCAACTCAGCTATAAAACAAGGCATTACAAAAATGAGGAACACGCTCAATTTCTACCTTATTGTACGATCTCAGATGTTAACTTAAAGTTACACTTACTGCAGTTTAACAATGAAGAGGCGGACTCGAGTTACAGCCTGCTCTGTGTTCATCAAGCTTCGCGCCTGCTTACGTCACACACGCGACACACACACACCCACACCCAGTCTCAACAGACCGCTTCTCATATTTTCATCCGCAGCAATGGAAATATGAAATAACTTGGTTTATGCTCACACATTAGGTTAATCTGCCCCGCAATTCTCCACCAATTACTGTAAGGGAAACAGGTAATTTATTTAGCTCAAAGGGAATCATTTAAGATTTTAAAGGGAACTCCACCATTAATATGTAAGGGAATTAGGACAGAATCACTGTTTTACGGCGGATCACTGAGACGGCCAGCGATTCAGTGAACGAGCCGTATGACAGCAATTCTGCAATGGATATCTATATCCAAAATATAGTGAAAACACTATTAATTAGCACAGTAACAAGATCGGCAGTTTAAGACATTAACTTGTGAGCACAAAACACAAGATACTTATCTTTTCAATATATATAAGGCTTTATTGGATAAATCTAAGTCATATAAACTAATCTAACACATGAACTCACGCATTCACACAAGTTTTCAGAAAAAGAGAGAGAGGAAATAATTAAAGAGAAAGAAAATGTGAAATCCCAAGTTTACAGAAATATATGAAAATGCATAGACATGAACAACCATCAATAACTTAATTAACCCTCGCACTGAGTTCCTCAATGATGTTAAAATTTAGATTACCGGCACCATTTTCAGTTTTAGAATCTGGAGGTACTTGCTTTCCTGTGTGCGGGTGTTTCCTTCCTTGTTTGGTTGCCGAAAGGGGTTTCCCGCTTTTCTGTTTGGCTGGAGGTTCAGTCTTGGGAAGCCCGTGATTGGGCGTTGGCTGGCGACGCGAGCTGTGGTCTGCAGTTGAAGGGTAGACAGCACTCTTCTGGAAGATGAGGCGTTAGGCTTAACTCAGAACACGAAACTCTCAACGGAAAATAAAACAACCTAAAGAAATAGAAATAGGAGTAAAGTTTGACGAGACTAGGTGGTGTTTTTCCTCATGGTTTTGGAGGAGCTGGCGTGTAAGCCAGAGCACGCTCAAAACTAAAGTAGCATGATTTGAAGTGAAAAGCTAAAAGTCGCATGGCTAAAAGCTAGACACAAAAGTCAGACCCCAAAAAAAAGCTAAAAACCAAAAAGCGCAGTGGATGGTGTCCTGAGTATTTAAACCGGGCTGTTTAACACACCCCAAATGGTGTTTCGACCAATTGTAGCTCGGGTGTTGCAATGTTTCTCCTTCCCATTCAAAAATCAACTGTTATCTCATCATTCACATGACCTACGTTTTTCCCGCTCTGGTAGAGTATAAATTTTGGACATGATTTCTATAACGAGAATATGATACATTTGACCAAGAATTGACTGGGAGAAACGTTTCAAGCATGAAAATTCAAACTCACAAATACCAAGCATGAATATGACCCCTTAAGTTATTCAATAGTTATTAACAATACATACACTATAAATGATTAAAACATGATGGTTAAACATGTTGGTTAGATACATACTATGGGTTATGCATAGCATTTATTAGCTGGTCACCAGTCCTTTTAATGTCATTTAGGTGCATGGAAAGGCAGTTTCCGTGACATTCTGTGAATGTATGAAGACCAGAGATTAAAATGTCTGTAAGGAATTTTAGTCTCTCTGTTCTTGTCGTAAAGTGGGGAAAGTCAATTTACGAGGAGCTTGTGACTGTAGTTACTATCGTGTGATCGTCATGCTGTCATCTCTTTTGACCATTATTCTTGATAACTTGCCCCAGAATTTTACAATCTCCTTGGACTTGTCCATGTGTTCTTTTGTGTTAATGTTGAAAACTGTTCTGTGACAGGTGGGGTTTAGGCTTGCTTCAGCCTGGCTAATGCTCTGATTTATGACATCCTGTTGTCTTGGCCCTCTGTGGAATTTTTTGTGACTTCCTCGGCTCAACTCGGTTCGGACCAAATCCTTAGATTGTTGATTCGGTCTATACCTATACCACATCAATGTGATTGGATAGAGAGTAATAGGTCTCGGGACTTTCGGCAAATCAAATTGTGCATAGAAAACTTTAACCGCCAACTGTTTATCATGGCTGCTGGAAGTGCATTCTTCAAGCATCAATTCAGTCGCATCTTCCTCTATGTTAAGGTAAATTTCGGATTTCTGCTTATTAAATGATTTGTATATATGCTTGCCTTTCTACACGGCCTGAAATTTGGTGTGAGTTTGCGGGTATTGCATACAGTGTTAACTTCCGCAAGTGCCACGTTCGGTAAATTCATTTATGAGACGCGTGATCTGCGCTGCCTTGTCTCTCTCTCGTGTGCGTTCTGCAGCGGTCACTTGGATAGGTCGTTGTTGCTTGTTGAACTTGTTGAATTTTGATGAGTTTGAGTGCGTGATGCACGCTGTGAAAAAGTGTGTGGAAACACAAATTGAGGACCAATCTACCTTATGATAGGGGCGTAGCCATCATTTCATAAGTGAGGGGGACAGAAATGTTATATTAAGATATATATAATAGATATATATATATATATATATATATGTATATATATATGTATGTATATATATAACATTACAATATAACATTTCTGTAACCTACCAGTCAACAGTTTTTGAACAGTAAGATTTTTTATGTTTTTTAAAGAAGTCTCTTCTGTTCACCAAACCTGCATTTATTTGATCCAAAGTACAGCAAAAGCAGTAATGTTGTAAAATATTTTTACTATTTAAAATAACCACTTTCTATTTAAATATATTTTAAAATGTTGCTGGATCAAAACTGAAAATTTTCAGCATTATTACTCCAGTCTTCAGTGTCATGTGATTCTTCAGAAATCATTCTAATAATGCTGATTTGCTGCTCATAACCCTTTTTTCATTAGTGTCTTATTATTATTATTATTATTGATATTTAAAACAGTTGAGTAATTTTTTTTTAGGATTCTTTGATGAATAGAAGGATCTAAAGATCAGTATTTATGTGAAATAAAAAGCTTTTGTAACACATTATACACTATACCATTAGAGTCAGTATAATTTTTTTTTTAATCAATGGATAGAAACAAAATCATACTTTATTTAGCAAGGAGCTTTAATTGATCAAAGTATAAGAAGACATTTTTAATGTTACAAAAGATTTCGGTTTCAGATGAATGCTGTTCTTCTGAACTTTCTGTTAATCAAAGAAACCTGAAAAATTCTACTCAACTGTTTTAAACATCATAATAATAATGACATTTCCTTTCAGTCGTCACTCTATCCGGGCAGGCCCGGTCGTGACCGAGCTGGCCGATTTGTGCTGTCATTAGTAGATTTCTCGTTGATAGACCTTCTTCTATCTCGTATGTCTCCTTCTCTATGGGAACTTCTATAGAGCCTCTCCCTCTCGTCTCCCGCCTCGTGGGGGCCGTGGCAAGCAATTACTGCATCCAGCTGCCGCGATCACAGCGTAGTATATGAGGCACCAGGTTGCAATGGCCTACCGCTTTTTTCGCTTCGAGCCAAAAAGCGACAACATCGTTCTGCGCAACTGTGTCTGTTGCAGAGACTACAGTAATCTGTCTCAATTCTGAAGAACAGTACAGACCCAGTGGAAATGTCTAGAACAGCAACAAATGTCCATCTGACTGATATTTTAGATACAGCCAAAGATGCGTCACGGACAAAATCTGTTAAGGATTCAATCACAGCACCAAGTAATTCACTTCGAAACCTGACCCGCGCAGCCATGGAAACCAGCACCGGCAGCGCCTCAGTCAATAAAGTAAAGTCACTGGAGAAGAATGAAGAAATCAGAGCGACTAGTCGACCCACGACACTGATGCAAACGCAACCGTATAGCAATTACTCAGCAAATGCCTTTTCATCAACCTGGGAGTCCCAATGCTAAAAGAGAGGAAGCTAGTACTGCACTGAGAGAGCAGATTAAAGATACAGATGAGACTCCACAGATTAGACGGGAGGATCTCAGATCTAGAAGTGAGCAAAAAGCCCCTGTGACTAAAGAATCGGAGACTGATGATTGTTATTCTGGTGATACTGCTGCCTGTTCAGGACGTCCTACCACTGTGCCAAATACAACAACAGAGACTCGCTGTAAGTAAAAAAAACAAAAACAAAATCTGAATTGAATTGAATTAAAGTCATTTTTTGAAGCTGAAGTGTGTATATTTTAAATTCCGTAATATTTATCCGACCCAAAATGAATTTGTTTGTAGCCTTTGCCCAGTATGTAGTTCCACAAATATTAATAAATTGTTTGTTTGTTTGTTTGTTTTTGTTTATTATAATATCTATTTATAATAATATATTTGTTTATAATTTTTGCTGATTTGGTGTGGAGATCATTTCTTACAGGGGAAGGTGAAAACACTCTTAATAACTCGTAATAAATGCTGATGTACAATATGTAAATAATGTCTAATTTGGCATTTTTTTGTTTACTCAGCCAGTCAGATGCACAGAAACATAAACAGAGAAGGAGGTCTAGTACGCACATCGGGTTTCAGAGGCCTAATGGTAAGAAACGTACTTATCTCTGTAATAATCCATTAATATTACGTTATCTTTGCATTGATGCATTATTTAATGGCTCGATATACTATTATACTGACAACTTCACATATCTGTTCCACTTTTAAATGAGAGAGAAATGCAGTGTTTTGTAGAAAGTTAAAGAAAATCATTACAGCCTTAAAGATGTGAAGGATTCTATCGTACAATATTCTTCAATATCAGTATAGCTAGATGGTTGTTATGAAGGAAAATGATCTTCTCTATTTTCTATTAATACTGTGATTCTCACCCACATGGTCATCTCAGGCCCATCGCTAGCCTTTATAGGAAATTGAGTTTGCAGAGGCATTATTCAATTAAATGTGGAGAAGAGGAGAAGGAGGGTCATTTACCTCCAGTGAATGGAGCTTATGAACAAGAACTGACTCGTTGTATGACACTGAAAGAGAAATATTATCCTGAAAAGAGGAACAGGATTACAGGAATTATTTAATAATACCAGTGCTGAGCGGGAGAATGAGGGAACAGTACTGACACTATGTAGGCCTTGCATTTTTAACCATTTTAGTCTATTTACTGCACTTCTTGTACATTAAACTGTTAATCTGTTTATTTCATTATGCATTTGTTATATAAATTCTAAAATGCTTAAGCAATGTTATAATCACTTTACATTACCGACGATAGAAAGGAAGAGAGATGTAGTTGCAGTGAAGCAACATTAGCTGAGCACTTGCTCCTCCCTGTGGTTTCAGTGTGTCTGTACAGAACTGTTGTCTATTACATATTATACTCAGATTAGATAGATAGATAGATAGTATAGATATAATAGATAGGATAAGATAATAATAGATAGAGAATAGATAGATAATCAATATTATATTATTTATATTATTTTTTAGGGGTATCCAGCCCACCTGGCGTCAGAAGGATCCTCCAGGTTAAAACGGAGACAAATATGCATTAAATTAATTATCTTGAATCATCACATTTTTTATGAATCTTGTCTTTTTGTAAAATATTTTCAGCAAAATCTTGTCATATTCATTTTTTCAGTCAAAAGATTGAATGTTTTAGTGGGTGTTTGGGTGTCACACAGGGGTATGCAGGAGTGATGGGCCGGACGGGCCAGACAGGGTACAGAGGACTGATCGGACCACCTGGCATGCCTGCTATTATTGTCTGGTACACATCAGAAGAAGAGGTGCATAACAATATTTTTGCTCATTTTTGCTCATTTCAGATTTATATTTTACCATTTATTCTGAAAACATACAACTTAAGCTGATTCTGTGAATAGTTGAAATTCAAATGTTGTGTACATGCTTACAGTCCTCGAAAACACTGTATGCTTCTTATTATACTTTTCATTTTGCTTCCAGAAAAATAAATTCTACAAAAAACCTATCGTCACTGTGCCAGGTGGGTTACTGAACTTTAGTTGAGCTGCATCAGTACACTGCATATTCAATATCACCCCCCCCCCCCCCCTTTCCCCCCTTTTCTTTAGCGAGGAAGGCAGTCCAGTACCGTCTGGGACCACACAGTGACCAGCCTGGAACATGCGTAAGTATAATATATTCTTTGATATGTCCATTCAATTTCCCCACCTGTCAGTGCCTGACAATGGAACCAAATTCCTTGTATTGTGTGTGTATATATATATATATATTTCTGTGATATAATTATATTTTTACAGTTGATCTATTTTCAGGGGCCTCCTGGAGTTCCAGGCAAACAGGGGAGGAAGGGAGAGCGAGGGAATCTCGTAGGTATCTCTGTCTCCTCTCTTCATCACACAATCATCTCTGGCAACATAAAAATGCTATGTCACTGTTACATAGAGAAACATGGTTTGTAGTGTGATCAAACCATGTGGAGACTTGAGATGGGTTAGAAAGAATTTGACAAGGTTAATGGGTCAACAAGCATCAAAAAGCCTGAAGTCAACAAGAGTCACGTTGTTCAGTTTCTCAGCTGATTCAAAAGCAAAGACATGCTATGTTTGACTCATGCAGGCTTGTTGCCATTCAAATCATAAGAGCAGTTAAATCTTTGGCGTCAAGGGAGAAGTGTGATCAAGATGACATTCATCTGAACTTCTGTTGGCTGCCTCCTCATTTACAAGCTTTAATGCTTTTGTAAATGAAAGATTTAACCGGTTTTATAAAACCTTACTCATCCCATTTTCTCATAATACAACCTGCCATTGATGACAAATAGCAAATCATGTTTCTTGGCTGTGATGTAACTTAAACACTGGCTAACTTAAAAGAGAAGAAAACTCCCTGTTTTAACGAAATACAACAACAACATAAATAAATCACTCTTGGAGATTATTTTTTTAAATCAGTTTCAGTTCAGGTAAAATGTTTTAAAGTTCTGTTTTTTATTTATTTATTAAAAGTAAAGTTCAAGTGAACATAGCTCAGTTGCATTACATTATTAACTTAACCCAGTCAATAAATGTGGTTGATCTTACCTGATGAGTATATTTTGCATCTGTTTGGTATGCGATTGCTTCCTCTAACAGAGTTGGGCTATATGGCAGTAATGCTTCACTCTGATTGGTATTTAAGAAACCATTCATTTGCAAGAAGATTCTAAGTAAAGAACTACTGTGAAAAAAGACCTTGTTAATGCTAAAAAGCTTATCTATAAATGTTGATAAGGAGACTGAACCATATGCTATACTATCTGTATCTTTTGTCACGTACTAGGGAAGAAAAGGACCGTTTGGAATGCCAGGGTCACCTGGGAGACCAGGACCAGAGGGCACAGCTGGGAAGGATGGGGAGACGGGCCCTCAAGGACCACCTGGGGAAGATGTAAGACTTATGGGAATCTAAATGCTCCATATGCATCTTTCCAAAGTGATTTAAGTTTTAGTAGTGTTAAATATATTGTATATTCTGCCTATAATTGCATACATTAATCTGTGTGTTTTTTCTGTAGGGCCCAAAAGGTAATGCAGGAGAGAAGTGCAGTAAAGGGGAGCTGGGTGAGTGGGTAAGAATGAGCAGGGTTTTTCTGTGGTTAATGCAATAACTAGTCTCTCATGGAATCTGTGCTCACAGAACTCCAGTGAAAACTGCACAGTTTTCCACAGAACTGGAACTTCTATCATGCATTCAATTCTGCAAATCCTTTGACACGTTTGTGCCAACTATTTTGAATACTGACATTTTGTAATATTTCATCATATTCTGCAGAAGTCCGCAATTTCCATTCGGGCCTAGCCGTAACATAACATATTCGAAATATCCAAGACCTAAACAAGAGTCCACTACTGTCCACACAGCGTGCATATTTGACATCTCAGCATAAATCATAAACAAGTGATTGATTATATCACACTCCATATTCCATTATGCACATTTAAAGAAACTGTATCTGGTGTGTTCAGGGTGATCTTGGCGAACAGGGGCCTCAGGGAACCAAAGGAAGAAAAGGACAGAAGGTAAGATCTGCTCCTGCTCTCCAGACTTTCACTAGATATGTATGATAATATCACTGACCAGCCAACTCTTGTTTCTTTAGGGAAAAAAAGGGAAAGAAGGGCCTAGCAGGGGTCGTAGGATATATTGTAGTACATCATATTTCGATTGTTGCATTCTTTTCTTTGAGCGAATATTCTGTCTGTAGCATACATACAATACCATTCAAACGTTTGAGATTGATATCTCAAACTGATATTGAAATTAAGATTTTTAACTATTTTTGAAGGATGTCTCTTATGCTCACCAAGGCTCCATTTATTTGATCAACTATACAGTAAAAACATTAATATTATTACAATTTAAAATACCTGTTTTCGATTTTAAAATGTATTTATTTTCTGTTTGATTCCAATCTGAATTTTCCATTAGATGAAGTTATTACAAGGTTAAAACAGCTCTATGACATTCTTTAACAAACAATATCTTTTCCATACACAGGGCCCACCTGGACCTAGAGAAACACGGGGATTCATGGGGCCACCTGGTCCACCTGTATGTGCTAAACTATCATTTTCATTGTCCATATAAAACATACAAAAAAGATGAGCAATCTGATTGTTTTCGTAATAATCTCTGATACAGGGACAGGCAAGGGGGCCTGGGTTCATTGGATCACCAGGACCACCAGTATGTTACAAAAACGCATTTAATATTTAATTTAAACAAATGAATTACTTAATTATTCCATATCATCTCTCAATTCTTTGATGTTCAGAACTTGACCTTTGACCTCTCTTTACAGGGTCTTATGGGCCCAAGAGGGTTGAAGGGAGTTCCAGGTGTCAACGGACCCCCTGTAAGAAACACACTAGTTTTTATAAGCTCCAATCCAATAATTTTGACTGTCCTCAAACATCATCATTCCAGTAATCACAAATGATTAGGAAAGTCATAAAGATTAATTAGTCAAAAGCTGTAGGGAAATCGACTAGTACATAATACTGATTCTTTTTTATAGGGACAGCTTGGTGAGATGGGGCCAAGGGAACCACTTGGCAAACAAGTAAGCCAATCTTTTATTTCCGAAGAGTTTCTTTAAAGACAAAAAAATCAAAAAAGCTCAAAATAAAAGTCATATGCCATTATATATTTCAGGGAGTGGAAGGGCCTGATGGTATTATTGGTATTCCTGGTGTTCCTGGACCCCAGGTGCTGTAGACTATGCATTTTATCTTTCTCATTTACATAATGTATTTGTGTGCTCTTGGTCACCATGATTACAAGCATAGTATTTTACAGTTAGGATCCATATTCTGGTTAAGCCATTATTCTGAAATTAAGTTTCAGTCATAATTTTATTTATATAACTGGATTTTGTAATCCAAATTGTAATATTGTACTTGAAAATGTGGAATATGGCCCAATTCTTATATTAATCTGGATATGTATTTGCATGTCATTGTAGTAATTGAGTCTGTTCTCGTCTCTTTCCTCTCCTCTCTCAAACTATTATGTCTAACTACACTCATTATCGAACAATCTATTCAGGGAAAACCAGGAGGCGATGGACCACCAGGTCAAAAAGGAGACCCTGTATGTGTATCTCATTTTATAAAAGCTTTGAAATTACAGTCACATTTGAAATCTCATTTTGATTTTCCTACATTTACTTGAGGAACATGTATTTCTTATTCAAACAGGGAGATGTGGGACTTGAGGGAGACATTGGGAGTCCAGGACCACCGGGTCTAAAAGTAAGCCTGCGGTTCACTCTTCATGAATGATTATTTACAGTCTCTTTAGATATCTCTCATATTCTTTGAATACCCCCCAAAAAAAAAAAAAAAAAAAAGTGCGCTTCTATGGTAATGCAGCAATATACATAAAGCCACATTCTTGTTTCAGGGTGCCAATGGAAAACCAGGAAAACATGGGCCCTCAGGTGATCCAGTATTGTTTCAAACAGCTCCTTAATATTTTAAATGTCTGGTTGTTGTGAAACACTTTTGATATGTTTTAGACTGAGTTTTCTTTTGTAGAAGCTGCTGGTAAAGCAATATACTGTATTTATTTCAGTGTGTAGTTAGTGAGGCTACCCAATTAATCAATAAATAAAATCAAAATTGTGATGTTGGCTCTTGTCAATTTTAATATTCAATTTCAACTTAAATGATTTAAATATACAATCAACACTTTCGGGGTGTTGTGAAAGGGGACTTTTTATTGTATTTTAATGCTGTTTTTGTTCTTTATTTTTGACATTTATGAGCAGCAGCATAAGATGTTGAGATGTTGTTATGAGATGAGATGAAATAATTTCATATAACAGGTCAAATCGCAATATAGTGATGTTGATTATGTCATTTAAGGGGAAATATTAACACATAGGAAGTGACAAAAATCAGGGTAAATATGGAGAATATATTATTATGAGCTTAAACATAAATTATATTATGTTGTCTTTGACTGTCTGTAACTTCAGGGTTTAGACAAGCACAAGCACAGTAAATAAGAAAGGAGAAATACTCGGCCAAACAGGGATATATAGTCCGAGCCAAATCCACCTAAAACACCTTCCAAAAGCTCTGGCCAATACACAACACTTTTCTCTAATTGAGAGCCAGTTGTTAACACTGTTACTTCAGCTAAAAACAGACCTCTCTTTGTCAGGGCCTCTGGGCTGCCAGGTAAACAGGGTTCAGAGGCATAGGAGGTCAGTCTGGTGTACAGGGAGAGATTGCCCTACTGGACCAGCTGTTTACCAGGGCACATGGTAGCGGCGGTGGCACTTTTTAACTGGTTAAAAACTGACTCACGGAAAGGCACCGCTTAATCATTCCAACATTGCTTTACTCAGGCTATGATGGATCTGTGGAGATCCAGGTGAGACAGGGAAAGATGGACCTAAGGAACAGTCTGTATTCTCTATTGCAAAGATCTAATATAGTGCTTTCCATAAAACACAATTACCTTTAAATGCATCTTTTAGGGAGAGAGGGGCCACCCTGGTATCCCAGTGCTCGGCCCACTATGAGACAGGTTGATTGTAATTGTTCACAATTATTTTTTGACAAAGTCATACATTAGATTTAACATACTAAATCAATTTAATAAGACACCATTATTTTATTTAACTGTCGACTGGCAGGAGATCGCTAGTTTCCAGGACTTTGGTAAGTATGATTTCTTAAATCAAGCTGCAGTCATCATTATGAGTAAGGACACATTTGTTGAAATGAGATCATTTTTGAGGCAATGTTCCCTTTCGTGGGAACTTCGAACTGCGTCCTCTCGGGGTCGCTATGGGGAACGCCTCATCACGACCCGTGTCTGAAGCATACATTGAAAAACACACCAACTCGTTGGCCGGCGACAGCAATGACGTCACTACCCGTGCGACTATAGTATAAATAGGCGCCGAGAGAACACATCATTCTCTTCTTCGTCTTTATTGACTGTTTTGTTTGAAGCGTGCAATTTCTGTGGTAAGAGTGATCTCTATTTATCTCATTTTGGCGAGCACTAGCAAAGCATTTAAGGGTGTGTGCATCCGTGTTGACGTTGTTTAACATCTGATGACACACACAATCTATGCGTTATTTGTTTGGGCGAAGAGCACCCACGCGATGTCCCCGAGGGGGCAATCGGCGTGCACTGCAAGCATTTTTTCCAAGGGAAAAAGCTCCGCTCTCGTTTGTCTCTCTTTTCGAGGAAGGAGGGGCAGCCATCTGCTCCTGGCGGTTCATGACCCGCCGCTGCTGAGGCACGGAAGGAAATGAGCTCGTGGGGATCGCAGGTGGACCTGGCCGATGAGTTTAGAGATCGATCGTCGTCTGTGCACGAGAGTGAGCCGCTGTAGGATGATGTTATTTCATTAACATTGTCTGATTCAGGGGCCAGTGCTCTGCTGGGATCAGCCCAGCAAAAGCAGGAAATGTCTGAGGAGGGCAAAGAAGCTGAGGCTGAGCCTTCCCAATCCTCCTGCCCTGCGTATGATGAGCTTTTGAAAGTTATGGATCGCGCCACGGCGAGGCTTTATTAGAAAGTGACGTTGCGAGGTATCTCGATGAACGTTATTTTTCTGGCCATAACCCTCCAGCCTCAGGTGAGCCTTCCTTTCTTCCTGTTTTCCATATAGAGATTGAGAAGGAATGGAAGAGGCTGTTTTCCTCACGCATCTATCGGTTTCAGCATACGAGTTATGCCAACATCGAAGTGATGCGCGAAAGCGTTTATGAGAAGATGCCCTATAGAGAGACGATGGCCAGCTATCTCTCTATGGGTGAGACGTCCTCTAAGACTCCCCTCCTTGACATCTCGCTCGGATGCCAGGGCATACACAGCAGCAGCAGGTCGGGCTGTCGCTTCATTGCACACGATGGTGATGCTCCAAGCATATCAGGCTGACCTGCTGAAAGACCGGGATAGAAGTCCGGGTCTGAGCCCGAACAAACCCAGGGTTCCTAGCCCGTCTCGGTTTGAGGATCAGAAACTGGCTCAGAAGGCTAGTGTCATGGCTCACGCTCCTCCCCCGCCCGCGAGTTGGGATAGGAAGAATCGTGGGTCAAAGGAAGATAAGTAAAAGACCTAAGGGATGTGATCCAAACAGGGCGTCAGTGCTTTTGTCCGGATCAGAGTGATACCTCAGTATATACTCCTTTCCGTCGGGGGTGGCCTTACATCTTCCTTGTCACCAGGATATCCCCTCTTGCTGAGGCATCGAGCGGGAGGTATAGGTGGCATTACGAGAACCTTCCTGTGTAAATGCTGTCTCGGGCAGTGCTCCCCTCACCTTTGAGGGTTGTATTTGAGCTTGCCTCTCCCGTTTGGCTGTGAGCAGATGCTTGGAAAACTCTAAAATCCAAATACTATGGTAAGTGCACACGTTAAGCTTTGCGCACTTTTCTACAAATCCACATAAGTGGTAAGTGTGCACGTTATGCTTTGCCCACTTTCTAAAATCCACATAAGTGGTAAGTGTGCACGTTATGCTTTGCGCACTTTCTAAAATCCACGTTGCTGGTAAGTGTGCACGTTATGCTTTTTGCCCACTTTTCTAAAATCCTGTATGGTAAGGGTTACGCGTTATTGACCTCGTTCCCTTTCTCTGAGTTGGTTTAGACCCCGGTACCTTGGGCTCCACTCAACTAGTGTGTCTCTGTCGACACACTCTGGAAGCATCGCCCCCCTCACCATTGAGGGTTATTGTGAGTATGGTGTTTCTTTCAAGCGTTAATCCTCTCTGAGGAGTTGGATTCCTCGCTCCATGGGCTGTCCTCGTGGTAGTATTGAGCAGTGCTCCCCTTTTATCAAAGGGTTACCTGGAATGAGCAACGCTATTCCTCTGAATTCGGAGTTCTCCTCTCACATGAGAAGTTTGAGTTCTCTGTTTCTCCAGAGCACCTGGAACCAGCAGCATCAGGCGATTTAGGCCCTTCCTCTACCTCCCTGATGCGCTGAGTGTTTGGCTAGCTTGCAGTACACTTAACCTTCTGATTCTACAATCACGCTGTAGGTCGAGCCCCCCTCTCGCTGAGAACTGTGTGTGTTGCTCCCTCAGCTAAGTAAATTTTTGCTAGCCGTTCCAGCATTGGAACATGCTTTAGGTCGAGCCCCCTTCTCGACTGAGAACTAGGTGTGTTGCTCCCACAGCTAAGTAAATTATTGCTAGCTGTTCCAGCTTTGTAACATGCTGCAGGTCGAGCCCCCTGTCTCGGTTTGAGAACTGAGTGTGTTGCTCCCTTAGTTGAATAACTGCTAGCTGTTCCACCATTGGAACAGGCTGTAGGTCGAGCTCCTCTCATTTGAGAGCTGGATGTTGCTCCCTCAGCTACAGATTTACTGCTAGCCACTCCAGCATTAATGCCATATATTGACTTGATGACTTCTCAAGACATAGCGTTTTGGGGATGCGCTATTTCCATCTGTGGGCTGCTCTTTCAGAGTGCCACGAGCACCCCTTAGAACTGGTATTTTTCAATCCATGTTATGGTAAGTGTGCACGTAAAGTCTTTGGACACTTTCTAAAATCCACATAGCTGGTAAGTGTGCACGTTATGCTTTGCCCACTTTTCTAAAATCAACATAAGTGGTAAGTGTGCACGTTATGCTTGGCCCACTTTTCTAAAATCCTGTACGGTAAAATCCTTCGTGCTCTTTCTGAGTGGTTTAAAAACCCCGGTTCCGCCTTGGGCACCACTCCTCCTATGTATCCTCTGGATACCTACTTTAACAGGGTGTTGCTACTAGGGGTCTGTTGAGACAGTTCCTTCAGCACATACAAAGGGAAACGTGCGGTAGCCCCTGTGTGACTAGTATGATTCTAGGTTCTTGGTCTTATTCCCTTAAAGGAATCTATCCTGATTCCAAGCCTTGAGCTCTACACCAGGCCCAGGAGTCTGGCCCTAACAGCAGGGCTCTACGGATACTTTTCTTTCTAGGAGTGCTTGTGCTCCTAATTTAAAAATTTTAGGAGCCGGTCAAAAATTTAGGAGCACCTTCTGATCATAATCAAAAATTCTGATAAAAAAATTAACCTTCCCATTACGAGGTGATATTTGACTCCTTAAAGTGATTTATAGGGAATTTAGTTTTTACCTTTGTAATGGCATTTTTCTAACTTTATTAAAAGTATGTCATCTTTTATGTCAAAATCAAAAATATATATTTATAAGCTTTTTAACATTTCTAATTAAAAAAACAGAATAAAAACAAGTAGAATAAGAAAAAGTTACCAGTCAAATGAAATCAGTATTTAAGAAATAAATTTGTTCTACAGAGATGGCACAGAACACACAAGTGGCTTGTAGGTTTTATTTTCAGACGTTTAATGAGGCTCAGAGGTCCGCATGAGGCAATTAAATTCATAATTCATGTGAGTTAATAGTGTTTTAAATATAACATTTTGAATATAGAAATGATTTAAATAAAATAAAAGATGCTTTAAAAATTAAACTAAAACTGCCAGCAGGTGGCGTCAAGTCACTGATTTTATCACTGAATCATTCATTCAATTGATTTGTTTGAATGGCTGTTTCATTCAGGAATGAAGCAAGTGACTTCATTTATGAATGGGTTATCGTGAATCACTGACTCACTAGATTTGTTTAAAAACACAGTTCATTCATAAATGTATCACCGCTGTGTTTGAATGGCGATGCGCAGCGGCTCAGCTGTTACTTTTTTTTTTTTACTATTTTCGTTGATGAAATGGAGCAAAATAAGGCAATTGTGTTGTTGTCAGACAATATAAGTCACTTAATATTAACTTCTTGTTTAATGAACGGTATTAAATCAATATCACATTTGCAAAACTCCTTTAATAATTATTAAAACCTGTCACTCTCCTTAGTTTATCCCGTCTCACAAAACTCCATTTATCGACGAAGCGCCCTACACTGCACAATGAATATCTTATTTACACCCCGTCAACACTTTGTTATAATGAGAGGATATGTCTGTGATGCATTACTCAACGCTGCAGAAACATGTAAGTACATTAGAACCTTTGTAGCTCCCTCAGCAAACAAAAATATGCTGATCGGGTCAGTCGCACAGGTGCTCCTAAATATTATTTCATAGTCGCACGCAGTCGCACTTGTAGAGTCCCGGTAACAGGTAAGTATTTGGGGTATTTAGCCTAGGCCTTTGGCCGTAGGGAATACGTCTAACGTCCCAGGGGCAACTCCCATAGCAATGTGGTAGAGTTGGTACTTAGTGCTTGCTATGGTTCGGGCATGCACTCCCCTCAGCATGGTGGCGTGGGTATACCGTTCCCCATAGCGACCCCTAGAGGACGTAGTTTGAAGTTCCCTTGAAAGGGAACGTCTCTGTTTACTTATGTAACCATGGTTCCCTGAGTAGGGAACGAGACACTGCGTCCTCTTGGTTTCTTGCCATGCTGCGGACGCAATCTTCAGACGAAGAAGTGAATGATGTGGAGCTCCCGGCGCCTATTTATACTATAGTCGCACCGGTATTGACGTCATGGCTGTCGCTGGCCAACGTGTTGTTGGTGTTTTTTTGAATGTATGCTTCAGACACGAGTCACGATGAGGTTTTCCCCATAGCGACCCCTAGAGGATGTAGTGTTTCGTTCCCTACTCAGGGAACCATGGTGATTTGTTTTATCATAGCACCCCTAGTGGTAATTTTAGAAAAAAGTTTATTCATAGATTCAGTGTTTTTTAGCATTCATTGATATACCATTATAAGTAGATTATATATATATGTATGTATTTTTTAATATATAGTTTTTAGTTTTAGTTCAGTAGATTTACCATTACCTATGACTACTTAAACCCACTGTTACATTTGACCAGTAGGTGGCACTGCAAACAAATTTACATGGTATTCACAGACCACTGTGGCAATAATACACCTCATCAAAGGTCATTTAGCCTATAGAGTTGGGGAAATTATAAGAAAACTAAAAGATATGAAAACAGATGCCTATGTACCTTGGACTAAAGAGAGAAACCATATTTCCAAATGTTTGTTTTACAGGGAGAGATGGGAAAATTAGGAGAACCAGGACCTGAAGGAGAGCCCGGTATTAAGGTTCCCTTGTACACCAAATCATTACCTTTTAAATATAAAACAACTCATGCAATGACTTGCATGCTTTAGTAAGGTTTGATCATAATTATTTCAGTTACAACAGAAAATCTCATTCATGCTCATGGCCTAATTAACCCTATATATCAGGTTACTTACATGTTTCATTTTTTAATGGGACAGGGTAGACCAGGAGTCCCTGGAGGAACCAGATTTAAAGGTCAAAAGGTAAACTGAGTTTCCCTAACGATTAGTCTAATCTAGTAACATTGAATGTCGAAAAAAAAGAAAAAAAGAAGAAAAAAAAAAAAAAAAAAAAAAAAAAAAAAAAAAAAAAAGACAACAAACTTAGCATAGCATTGTTTACTACAGCATAGACTATGCGGATAGCATCCATCTTAGCAAAGTCATGAAGTTTATGATCATTTAGGGACTGCAGGGTGTTTCAGGGAGCAGAGGACAGGACGGCACTCACGGTGCAACTGTAAGAGCCACACATACACAATTTTATACAGAATGCCCTGTTAGCTCGCTGCATTAGCCACTAAAAGTAATTTGTGTTACAGGGATCGATTGGACCACCAGGATCAGATGGAGATAGAGGACCTCAGGGTCCCCGGGTAAGACCTACTCTTATTTTTTCATGCTTTGTTAGACAATCTTTGTACTGACATGGACAAAGCAATTGATTAAATCTGATGTCTGAACAGGGTTTACAGGGAAGGCCTGGTGCACCAGGAATCCAAGGTCCCGTTGGAAAAAGTGTGAGTTTTATTTTCCTTTCCTGATTGACAGGATTTCCAAACCCTTCAGTCTCTTAGTTATGTAACTCTCCATCTTGTGGTATATTTAGCTGTTAAAAATGTCATAGTTTGCCAATTCTGACATTACTGTCTAAGAATATGACCTACAGCACAATGCTATTAAATACTTTTTAAAGGGGGAACCAGAGAGCTTGGGTCTCACTGGCAAACCTGGAAAGCCTGGAATCAGAGTAAGTAATGATTTCATAAAATTCCGACCAATTTTTTTATATTACATGACATCCAGTTCTTTAGATCAGACTTTGTCCAAATTTGGATATTTGTTTTTTTCTGTGCTCTTTTATTGCAACTGGCAATGAATTTTATATGGCTAGTTCAGTCTTAATAGTTTTTTTTTGTTGTTGAGATATTGTGTTGTGGTCTGTTTTCCTCAGGGTGTCAAAGGCAGAGAGGGTTCAAAAGGGCTTCACGGCAGTCCTGGAGAGAAGGTTAGTGGTTTTGTAAAATGTACCAGTCACGTCATGTGACACACCATATGATGTAAATGTAATGCAATAAAAACCTGAAAACATTATTAGCTACGTTTAACAGTAATCAGCAGCAGAAGCAAAAGTTTCCTTTCATTTTTGTTTTCAAATCAAACCTCCTTTCATTCACAAGCCATATGTTCTACTGTCTGTTCTCTTCTTATAATTTATATCCAAATGCATTTTCCAAAAGTGGTCCTCAGGGGCCCAAAGGAAAACCTGGTCTGCCAGTAAGTGCCTTATAGGGTTGTATATATTTAAATTTTTTCCTCATTCATTAACATTAAACTGTAGGTTCAAAAACTTTCAATCTATCGATTTCTCTGTCTAGGGTCCTCGAGGCCTACCAGGAGAGAAGGACTACAGAGGACCTGCTGTAAAGCATACATTTAACATACATTTGCAATCTTTTTGTCATGATGCAATAGCAGTAATATTACTACAGTATGTGTTTATCCAGTTAGTAATGATTAAACATTTGTAAATGTAATCTTCTAAAGGACCCACAAGGAAACATAGGCCAGTGGGGTGAGACAGGTCTGCAGGGGCCGGTAGGAAATCAAGGGCCCAGAGGGCCACCGGGGCCACATGGAGTGGCCGGGTACCCAGTATGTGTTTTTGGTTTATTGTTGTGAGGACTGAGGGAAGGATTCAGCTCTAATCCCATATTGTATTCTCTGTCTTTCAGGGTAAAGATGGACCACCTGGACCCCTCGGACCTCCAGGAGATAAAGCTGATAAGGTGGGCTGTTTTTTTTTAAACGTTTTATCTTCATTGTAATTTTGTACAATTTTCTTTCACTGTGGCCTTGTATGAAACCTTTTGTTTATAAATGTATTTATAAATGTTTGGCCAAAGGGACTGAGAGGAGCCAGTGGACTGAAGGCAGTTGCCGGTATTGATGGTGAGGAGGTAGATTTCTTAAAAATCTTGATTTTGTTATCAATATGAAATTCTGCTTTTATTAATATTAATACATATAATGCAAATATATTTGCTTTGACTGTCCTAAATAGTTGGTTTGAGAACCATCCACATTTACACTACCTTTTAAAAGTTTGGGTCAATAAGTTTTTCTTTTATTCAGCTGCATTAAATTGATCAAAAGTTTTTTTTTTTACTTTCTATTAATAAGAAAAAAAAATTCCATCATGGGTTCCACTAAATTATTAAATGTAACAACTGTTTTCAACATTGTTAATAATAATAAATGTTTCTTGAGCACAAAATCAGCATATATGAATGATTTCTGAAGGATCATTGACACTGAAGGCCTGGAGCCAATGGCTGCTGAAAATTCAGCTTTAATCATGAATAAATACGATTTTAAATATTTTAAATGATTGCTGCCAAACGATTAAATTGCAATTAATCGCATCCAAAATAAAAGTTTTGTTTTCATAATATATGTGTCTGTACTTTTAGATGTTATGTCTATTAAATACACACAGATGCATGTATTTATTTAAGAAAATGTTACGTTTATATATCAATATAGTTTATTATGATATATTGTTTATGAATTTAAATATATACATGTAAATACATGTAAATATTTTCAAAATAAATGCTGTATTTGTGTGTATTTATATATACATAATAAAAATATACGCAGTTAATAATATACTGTGTATATATATATATATATAACAGTATATATCTATATAATTGATGCTATCAGATCCTCCATTGCTCCTTCTAAATCACTTCATTTGCAATTGCCTTGTACCACAAGTTGTTTGTTGTCCTTTTAACCCGTTTTATCACATCAGCTAGATGATATTGTCTCTACTATGAAGTGTTCTGGTTTAAGTTAGATATTATTTCTGCAAGTCTTTTTAAGGATGTTTTTCCGACTGTTTTTCCGATGTTATTAGTCCTATTGTAACAGCTATAGTGAACAGCTCTTTAGCCGAAGGTTTTGTTCCAGCCAGTTTTAAACATGCAGTTGTGCAACCTCTGCTGAAAAAAACCTCAGCTTGACCCATGTGCTGTAACTATCGGCCAATTTCTAAGTTGCCTTTTATCAGAAAGCTTTTGGAGAAAGTAGTGTTTTTACAACTTCAGTCTTTTTTGGATTCTTTTAGTGTTTTAGATAAGTTTCAATCTGGTTTTAGATCATTACACAGAACTGAGTCAGCTCTATTAAGAGTTACAAAGGACATGCTGCTTTCTCTGGATTCAGGTGCATGTGTTGTGTTGGCATTGTTGGACCTGAGCGCAGCATTTGACTCCATTGACCATAGCATTCTTCTTGATCTACTTGAATGTGTGGTAGGTATTCGAGGCATTGCATTTAAGTGGTTTGCCTTGTATCTCGAGAACAGGACTTTTTCTGTAAATTTAGGATTTTTTTTTCTCATCCGCTGCACCTGTCTTGTGTGGAGTGCCCCAGGGATCCATTTTGGGACCTTTACTGTTTTCCCTTTATATGCTTCCCTTGGCCCAGATTTTAAAAAAGATACAGTATTTCATATCATTGTTACGTGGATGATTCTCAGTTTTATCTACCAATAAGGCTTGATTCTGCTGTCTCATTTGATGTATTATTGAAATGTGTACATTATATTAATACATGGATGTCTAATAAATTCCTGCAGTTAAATGAGGATAAAACTGAGGTTTTAATATTAGGTTGTCCTGCACACTCGTCTCCTGCTTTGGAAGCTCAGTTAGGTCCACTTTCAACTAATGTACGCAAACAAATAAAAAACCTTGGAGTGATTTTTGACTCTTCTCTATTTTTGATAAACAAATAAGTGCTGTTATTAGAGCAAGTTTGTTTTCCATTTGAGATCTATTGCAACGTTGAAGCATCTTCTTTCAAGGAAGGATATGGAAGTTGTGATTCATGCACTTGTTACATCTCGATTGGATTATTGTAACTCTCTTTATTCTGGTCTTCCTCAATCTTCAGTGTCACGATTGCAAGCTGTTCAAAATGCTTTGGCAAGACACATTTCTCCTGTTTTATCATCCCTTCATTGGCTTCCCATTAAATTCAGGGTTGATTTTAAAATTCTTCTGTTTGTTTATAAGGCATTGTCTGGTTGTGCACCAAGTTATATTGCTGAACTTCTTGTGCCATATTGTCCTGGTAGGGCACTTAGATCTTTGAGTCACTTGCTTCTAACTGTACCACAGTGTCGGCACAAATCAAAGGGTGATTGGGCTTTTTCTGTGGTTGGCCCCAAGCTTTGGAATGGTCTCCCCTATCATGTGAGATCTGCTCCTTCTTTGGACATTTTTAAGTCTAGACTTAAATCTTATTTTTACTCTTTAGCCTTTGTATGTGTGTAGTTGTTGTTTTTATTAGTAGATTTGTTTGATCACTGTACAGCACTTTGGATCAATTTACATTGTGTTTAAATGTGCTTTATAAATAAATGTTGTTGTTGTTGTTGTTTAATACACACACATATATTATGTACACAAAAACTTTTATTTTGGATGCGATTAATCGTTTGACAGCACTACTAAAAT
>JADLZN010003991.1:0-23356 GCA_018155175.1 Sinocyclocheilus anophthalmus | reverse complement strand
CCGAGATCACAAAAAATGTAACTGAGGGATGTTTTTTCTAAAATGTTTCCTAGATAGGTTTATATGGTAACACTAAGGTTCATGTCATTAGGTATAATGAATGAACAACAAATTAATCTAGGCAAATGTTAATTTACACACCACACTTCAAATGTTTGGGTTCAATGTAATTTATTCCACTGATGGTAAAGCTGAATTTTTAGCCATACTCCAGTCTTGTACATTACAAATCATTTTTAGAAATCATTCTAATATTCCTGTATTTGGTGCTCACGACTATTATCTGGTTATTCGCACGTTAAACTTTTTTGTGGGAATCATGAAGGTTCAGAAGAACAGCATTTATTTGTTAGTTGATACCTAATGCATTAAATTATGTTAATGGACTTTATTGTAAATTGTGAAGTTATACTTTGCTGGTTTAATGGAAGATTGCTCCAGGAAAATGCTTGTTTCTATGAAAACTGCCCTTAAGGAGTGATTTTTTCTTTCTTTCTTAGTCTAGGACTACCCAGTGTTACTTGTTCTATGTGTTTGACCTTCTTTATAAATGTTTATTTTAACTTTACCAATACTTTATTCAATAGAGGTTACTTGATAGACTACGACTGTAATTAATTTCTATCGTTCTCATTTGTAAGTTGCTTTGGATAAAAGCATCAGCTAAATGAATAAATGTAAATATGAAATTGTCATAACAGTGAATGTTTAGAAAAAGAAAAATTTAATTAAATATAAAAATGTTTTAAGAACAATTTATTAAGTAAAACCAAATTGGTACAAAAAGCTTCAGCACAAAAAAGGACAGTCTCTCTATAGTCAGCTTACTCAATGCATAGACTAATAAACTCCATATCAACACTACTTAAGATTTTAATTAGACTTCAAATAATAATAATAATTTTAAAAAAAAAACTAAAATAGTTGATTGGGGGGGAAAAAAAATCAAGCACCTAAATTGTGTGTATTGTGGCAGCATAGTGTTTCCTCCAAGAAACATATCGTGTTAGCACACCGTGGATCTAAAATATTGCAGTTATGCTTATAACTTTAAATACAATTGACCTTTGTAAAAGCAAACATCTACATATCTAAGCTCGAACTGCAACTTAAACATGAAATGGCAACACACATGCATTCGCTCTGTTGAGTCACACCGAGAACCACAATGAATAGAACTCTGATAAAACAAGCTACAAAACAAAATACATTGTACAGTCATCCAGTGCCTTGCCATACGCAATTTTGTTTCAGTTACTTTAAGGTACATATTCTAATGCTAAATATTTTTGATTCAAGTAAGATGCTTAGTTTTGGAGATACATATTGCATAACAATGTTGTGAGAGAGGTTCTACCAGGCCCTGGAACTGGGATGGAAATATCCAGACAGGTTAAATGAGAGGGGAAAAAAAAGGTTTTGTGTAACATCTTTGGCAGTGACGTGGAATTCAATTTCCACCTATCTGCACAGCTACAAATGCCTTTGCAAACTGACTTTGCTTCTGAGGTCAGAGTTCACCCTCAGGCACAACTGGGGTACTTCCCCTAAAAAGTTCATTCCATGTTGCTGCTTCGCCCCCTCCACCTCCGTTAATTAATGTAGAATCGGCCAAACTCAACCCAGAGCCCATGTTCTCAAATGAAAATCTCCCCCGTGAATATTTCCCGCCCCTTTTCTGCTGTTGCGTTATAACTGCGATGATGCGTTCCCTCTCCTCTGAGGTCATCCAGCGCATCTGATTGTGTTTGACATGATAACGCGTGTCTCCGTACCACTGGATGATCTCTGTCCGCGTCAGACCCGTCTTCTGCTGGAGTATCACGTAGTCGTCACTTGTGGGCCACTGGCAGCGCAGGAAGTTTTGGCGCAACATTTCCAACTGTTCCCTCGTCTTCTTACGAAGTCGCACGTTCGGTTCTACCCGGCCGCGGATGAATGATGGAGACGGAGAAGGAGAGGGAGAGATGTCCGCAGAATGTTGTTGAACGGAAGCGCTGCCGTCATCAAGCTCGCCTTCATCGCTTACTACCTCCTTGGTCTCATTCGATTGGTTGACTGGTCCCTCATCATCAGCCAAATCCACATCAACCTCAATCCCCGCCTCTGTGTCGTCAGCCTCGTCGTTGTCATAAAAATCAGCACTCGGAAGAACATCGTTCTCCAGCTCGTTCTGAGAGTTCTGCTGCACCAGCTGCAGTGACCGATTGCGCTTCGCAAGCTTAGCTAGCCAAGCCCTGCCGTTCCTGCGAAGCTGATAGCGGCTGTCAGCGAACCATTTGCGAATGTCACGCCGATTAAGTCCAGTCATTCTCTGGAGCCGCTGAACTTCGCCGTCGGACGGCCAAGACTTCTGTACAAAACTGCGGCGCAGGGCCATCAGCTGCGCTTTCGATTTTTTTCCCGGTAAGCAGTGTAGAGACTGTGAAAGCTCAGGGAGTTCGGGGTCCGACATTGCGACGTGTTGGTTGTACGATGAATGTCCAAATGAATTGAGCAACTGGACTCCAGTATTGTGAGGCGGTGGTAGGTTTCTACTGTCACTTTGGAATTGGAGATTAACTTGAGCGACTTGTGATGTGGGTGCAATACCGTTTTTGTACACAACATTAGTGCTGAGCAACTGCTGTATGCCGTTATTGGATTGGGAAGCATTATTCTGGCTAAAATGCAAGCGGTTTTGGTCACTGGTAATGGGCTGAGGAACAGTCCGGCTGGGTTTAGGCGTCTGGTCTCTCTGATCTACTTGGGCAACTGCCGCAGGTGGCGGTATAAAAACATGTTGAGGTTCCTCACGTCCTAAACATTCCTCCTCGTCGTTTATTTCCACACACTCCTCGGCTACTGCTCTTTTCTGAATGTGCCACAGCTTGCGTCGCGTCTCTTGGATGTCGTCGTCAGCCCAGCTGATCCCGTAACGTACCCGCTGCATCATGAACCATGCTTTAACTCGGTCCGGTGGTAACGCACACTTTCGAGCTAGAGCGCTTGCCTCCTGCGACGTGGGGTATGGGAATGCATTAAACGCTTCTACGAGTTCTGACACGGCGTCCAGCTCGTGGACCTGCTCCGAGCGCACCCAGATAAGCTTTAACCCCTCGGATACCAGCGGAAGACAAACCAGGTTAGTCTGGTTGTGGGTCGATGTGCCAGAGGAGACTGTTTGCCTCTTTTGGCAGGACTCCTTGGTCCCTGAAGAGCAGGGTGACTTCTCCTGAGGTAACTCGGGGGATGAGCTCTGCGATTCTTCAGGAGCAGGTGAGTCGTCCATCTTCTCTTCCTGTTCTTTGGGATCCACCGAGGATGAGGTCTCATTTGAGTCTTCGGGAGTCTGAAGGGAAGCAGATTCTGTTCCCTCAGTGGTGACTGGCTGAAAAGGGTGAGATCAAGACATATGAATATAAAATGCATCAGATGAGAAATTCTCTCTTATTGGCTTACAGTTACAATGGCACAAAAGATAATCTGTTATTACTTTTCACTGCTAATAAAATCACCACATTATGATAAATCATTTATTAGTCATTTATTCACACACATTATTATTATTGCAACAACATCTCATCTCTGACGACCAGCAACCTGTTACTCATATGACATCACAGCAATTATCAAATAACAATCCAATCACTTCCTGATGGACAATATCAAGTCCCACCCTAGTTTTTTTTCCTCATATGAGAAGCCGTTTTACTCACATATGCATAACAATAGGGGAAAAAAGACGATTGCAATTTCCATTTTATGACAACTTTAAAATTAAATAAATGTACGTGAGGGTGTGTTATATTTTAATCATTGACACATTTAAAGACCACTGTTAGACCCGCAAGGGTAATTTGAATTTCCCATGGGAATTTATAATTTCAATTTGAGGAATAAGGCCTGTTATTGTTACTTGAAAACATGTTCAAGTTACATAAATCATAAACACTCATACTTCAAACACTTCTGTGTGTAAGCTGCTAAAATTCTCTTGAAGTAATGCATTTCCTCATAAACTGTAAACTGCCATTCTAAAACCTATTGGATATTTCTGAGAGAACATATGGCTTGAAAAGATGATAATTCTTAGAGATAATATATGTATATATATATATATATTATATTATATATATTTATATAATTTAAATTTAGATTAAACACATCCAATATTCCATATCACTTAAGCACTGTTGGCATTTGGATGTTGTCAACAGGTTTCCCGCGAACTCCCCACTCTGCCATTGGTCAGTCAAATAGATAGCCCCTCCCCAAATGCACACCACTGATTGAGCAAATTATATTTTACCACAGTGTTAACACTTTTCAGGTAAAAGCAAGAGTCTTTGCCTAGCAAGTCGTGATAGAAGGAATTTACATTTAAACACAAACTTCATTCAAAGCATCTCTAGTTGTTCACACAACTAACACAAACTCAGGCACATCAATAAATGCTGACAAAAGACAAAACTTTACTTACTTTATCCTTAGCAACGCTCTTTTCCAGGTCACCATTTAAGCAGGGTGTCTCCACATCACCCACACGCTCGTCCTCTGGGCTTTCACATCCCTCGCTCCTCACCGAGTCAGAAAGACTGGTGACAGGGTGAGCGGCGTGCAGGTGCTGGCTGAGGCATTTAACCTCTTGCGCTTTATAACCACAAATCCGGCACTCGTAAGCGTCCTTAACCGTCATCTTCCCGGCATCTCCTCCAGACTTTTCCGCTGGGTCTGGAGGTGAAGAGTGCGTACTTGTGTTCTCGAGCTGCGGAGCTGCGCACTGCTCCATGGCAACTTATGCACGACCGAGCCAAGACGCAATTCATACAAGCGAAAACAGAGGCTACACAGCTAATTTTCTCCCGCAACAAAGTCGGTGTGCAATACCCTCGAGTATGTAACGAGTTTAATTCGAATAAAATAGTTGTATACGGAGTCAACATGCAGGAATTGAAGGCTAAGTCCTAATTTATGGCCACACTGGTCTGAATATGGAACAAAGGCGTGCTAGCCAGCGAGCTAACACAAAATCTTGTCGTGCTAGCTTCACACAGATGCATAAAAAGTAAAAATTGACAGCTCAGATGCAACCCGGCTTATTTATTGTTTTTCTGATATAGTTACTTGAGAAATAAGGCAATTAAAAGCGTCAAACCCTGCTGATCGCACTCGCCTTCGGGTACTAGCACACTAGCCCAGAAAGCTGTCACAGGTTTGGTTTGTCGCATCCTCCGAATGTGAAGCTAGAGCGGCTTCAAAATAAAGGTTCATTGACAGCCGCTCTCTTTTCTGTTTAAGAAGTTTTTGCGAGGGTAAAATAGCTTTACTTTAACAAAACACTAGTAATTGTATATGCATACACATTTGCGCACATACAGACACACACACAAAAAATACTGAAGATGAATTAAGAACTGGCTATATAACTGGCTTATACTATTGTATAAGACCAATACTTTCAGGGATGCCCTCATTTAGAAAAACTATTAACAAATAAATTTAATGTTTGCTTTTAGATTAGAGGTTAGTCTAGCATTTATAATTTGCTCATATGAAAACAGCGATATGTGGTAGGTGTGACTGGGTATACCTTAAATGGTTACACGTTGATGTGTTCCTGAATGGCATGCATTTTGTTTTACAGCGGGGCAATTCTCTCTCTCTCCGCAGAGCAAAAATAGTGACACTGGACACAAAACCAGTCATAAGGGGCGATTTTTGAAATTGAGATCTATACATCATCCGAAAGCTGAATCCATAAGTTCATTGAGGATGGCATAAAAGAGAATAGATTTTGACCCTACAAGGTAGGGTCAAAAGAACTATTGAAACATACATTGTATGGGTCAAAATTAACCCATACAATGTATTTTTGGCTATTGTACCATATACCTGCTACTTAAGATGGTTTTTGTGCTCAGGGGCACAAAATAGTCAATTAGTACGGGATCGTAGTATATCAAAGCAGAACCAAATTATGGAGGACTTGCTGAGAACTTGAAGGAAGAGTTGGAGTTGATGATAAGTAGCCAATGTTAAAAAATTTTTAACATTCAAGTTAAAAAAATTTAATTTAATATTCATTTAATTTTATCACAGCCTTATGTTTCACATGGGCCAAAGAGGATTAATTAAGTAGTTATTTAACTTTGTTAATGATATTAGTCATGAGGAAGTGTGGATCAAATAAAAATGTGGCTATAGTAGATGTGTTGTCCATAGTAAAAGAATAAAGATGAACCATCATAAACATCTCTGGATCTTAGCAAACATCATTCCGTTAGTAAAACATTAACACGTACCATAAAAATGACCAAAGGTCAGTTGCTGTGTATACAAAGAAAGTATTAGAGGGTTTCACCTTACAGACTCATCATAGCGAGGACAGAGAAAGAGATCATAGAACATTTGAAGAGAAAACAAGAAAATCAGCAGCAAGTATATCGGCCACGCCTGAAGTTCCCAAGGAACACTTTGTGAGCTGTGATTTATGTGTGGAGGTGAAAACCCCAGCGCTGAAGACCTGCTTAAAGTGTGAAATCTCTATGTGTGCTCAGCACCTGCAGACCCACCTGACCACTCCAGTGCTGCTGCAAACCCATTCACTGACTAATCCTGTAAAATAAGGTTCCTCCAAAAGGCCAGCAAATGCTCAGCTCACGGCAAGCTTGTGGAATACTTCTGCCTGGATGATCATGTGCTGGTGTGCATGTCTTGTGCTATCGAGGAAGGACATCGGCTGCATAACATGAAGACGCTTCAGACTGCCCGTGGAGCTGGCAGGTCAACTGAAAGAAGACTTAAAAGCACTGGCTCAGAGGCAGACCCAGGCTAAACAGCTGGAAAAGTGGCACAAATACCAAATGCAGGCTCTGGAGAACTGTGTTGGTCAGCTGATGGAGACTGGATCAGCCCTGAAGGATCTGGTCTTCACGTGTTTACAGACTTCAGTATCAGCCAGACTGGGCGCTCTTCAGACTGCCCAGCGAGCTATCAGTTTGGCTCTAGAGGAAGATGATGATTTCAGCTTCTTGCAGAAATTTGCCAGTGTACACGAAGCTATAATGGAGACTCGCACAGTGGATCTGAAACAGGGCTTGGAGTCAGGACCTGATCGCACTAAATTAATTAATGAGATCCGAAAGCATGGAGAAATTATTGAGGAGGTTTCTTGCTTTTGCTGATCCTAAATTCCACTCAGTTGTTCAGGATGATCAAAATCCAGTCTCAGAACTAACCTTTGACCCACAGACCCTAGGGCCTGAGATGACTCTGTCTAAAAACCTTAAAACGGTATTCTACAGCTTCTCTGCCAGAAACCCTACCCAAGCTTCTGCAGGCCCGTACAAAACACAGACTCTTCGTTGCCTGCAAACAAATAAAGGTGTCAATCTGCGCTGGTTCCTCAAGCTCTCTGAGCATTTTGACTGGACCGTTGGCCTTTGTGATACCAGAGCCGTATTGACCTCGTTCCCTTTTTCTGAGTTGGTTAGACACCGGGTCCTTTGGGCACCTCTCAACTAGTGTGTCTCTGTTGACACACTTTTGAAGCATCGCTCTCCTCACCATTGAGGGTTTTTGTGAGTATGGTGTTTTCTTTCGAGCGTTTAATTCTCTCTGAGGATTTGGATTCCTCGCTCCATGGGCTGTCCCCTTGGTAGTTTGAGCAGTGCTCCCCTTTTATCAAAGGGTTACCTGGAATGAGCAACGTTATTTCCTCTGAATTCGGAGTTCTCCTCTCACATGAGAAGTTGAGTTCTCTGTTTTTCCAGAGCACCTGGAACCAGCAGCATCAGGCGAACTAGGCCCTTCCTCCACCTCTCTGATGCGCTAAGTTTTTGGCTAGCTTGCAGTACGCTTACCCTTCTGATTTTACAATCATGCTGCAGGTCGAGACCCCTCTCGTTGAGAGCTGGGTTTGTGCTCCCTCAGCCTAGGTAAACTACTGCTAGCGTTCCAGCATTGGAACATGCTGTAGGTCGAGCCCCCTTCTCGGATTGAGAACTAGGTGTGTTGTTCCCAAAGCTAAGTAAATTATTGCTAACTGTTCCAGCATTGGAACATGCTGCAGGCCAAGCCCCCTTCTCGATTGAGAACTGGATGTGTTGCTCCCACAGCTAAGTAAATAACTGCTAGCTGTTCCACCATGGAACATGCTGTAGGTTGAGCTCCCTCTCGTTGAGAGCTGGATGTTTGCTCCCTCAGTTACAGATTTACTGCTAGCCACTCCAGCATTATAGCCTTAGACATAGCGTTTGGGGATACGCTATTTCTATTTATGGGCTGCTCTTTCAGGGTGCCACGAGAACCCCTAGAACGGTATTCAAGTGTGTGCACATTATGCTTTGCCCACTTTTCTAAAATCCACATAGCTGGTAAGTGTGCGTTATGCTTTGCCCACTTTTCTAAAATCCACATAATGGTAAGTGTGCACGTTATGCTTTGCCCATTTTTCTAAAATCCTGTATGGTAAGAGCCACTTTTTTTGGGCACCACTCCTCCTATGTATCCTCTGGATACCTACTAAACAGGGTGTTGCTACTAAGGGTCTGTTGAGACAGTTCCTTCAGCACATACAAAGAGAAACGTGCGGTAGCCCCTGTGTGACAGGCCAAGACTAGTATGATTCTAGGCTCTTGGTCGTATTCCCTTAAAGGAATCTATTTCTGATTCCAAGCCTTGAGCTCTACCCCGGGCCCAGGAGTCTGGCCCTAACCGGTAAGTATTTTGGTGTATGTAGCCTAGGCCTTTGGCCATATGGAATAATTTCACTGACAGCCGTCTAACGTCCCAGTGTCAACTCCCATAGCAATATGGTAGAGTGGTACTTAGTGCTCGCCATGGTTCTGGTTTGCACTCCCCTCAGCATGGTGGCGTCGGTATACGGTTCCCCATAGCGACCCCTAGAGGACACCGTTCGAAGTTCCCATGAAAGGGAAATCTAAGGTAATTATGTAACCATGGTTCCTTGAGTAGGGAATGAGACACTGTGTCCTCTAAGTTTTTTTTGCCATGCTTCGGACGCAAGCTTCAGACTAAGAAGTGGATGATGTGTTCTCCCGGCGCCTATTTTATAGTCGCACCAGTAGTGACGTCATGACTGCCGCTGGCCAACGTTTTGTTGGTGTTTTTTCAATGTATGCTTCTGACACGGGTCATGACGAGGCGTTCCCATAGCGACCCCTAGAGGACGCAGTGTCTCGTTCCTACTCAGGGAACCATGGTTACATAGTAACCTGAGACGTTATTAACAGAAAATACTCTGTGCTAATCAAAAAAATAAATCAGTATAATAATCAGAAAGTAAAATGGCAAAAGTGTCATTAATTTAATTTGTTTTTTGTTAATTGTTTTTCAGCTGTTTTATTCATTATGAAGAATATTTTTTAGTTTAATACCTTTTCTATTTGTTAATGTTTTCTTGCAGTAACCTGTTTCTTGTTGTGTGTTAAAATAATTTGCCATTTAAACCTGGAAGAGCTTTAAGGAATTTAATCTTATTTTTAAGGAAGTTATCATGTAGGGTGTATAATTAATAGTTGAGTTTATTTATAGCATATATCAAAAACATAATTATATTCTTGTCAAAATGCATACTAAATCCTAATTTTCTATTTTCTCTTAAAAAATGTATCTAATTGTGATAAAGGAGGTGATGAGTCAATTATTACAACTGAAATATGCAATTATGAGCTCATTTTTTGCTTCTTTTTTATTAGCCTGGACTTCTCGTCATCCACTTTCTGGATGAAGAATCTCTTTCTTAAAATTATATATTCAGAGATATTATGCAATGTATTTCCATCTTACATATGATTTTATCATTAGACAATATGTAGTACTGTAGGAAGATGTGTATAAAGTCACCTGAAAAATCCTCATATGCATAGTGGAAGAGAATTCTAACAATTTTCAAACTTTATATACAAGTTATACAGCATTTTCACAACAGATTATACTTATTAGTTGAAAAACAATAAAAACATCACAGTGATTGTATGCACTCTACATGCTTACAAAGAGTTACATAATTTAAGAGGCAGTGTTGAAAACAAGATGTCAGCAATTGCTGAAAATAAAATTGAATGAAAACTGATTTAAATTTTACCAATCTACAACACATGCTACATCTTACTAGACAATGTATATACTGATCTTTTCTTTGCAAAGTCTGTAGTAAATTCACATGGGTTTAATTCAGTGAACGCAAGACCTGAAAAAATTTACCTTGAATGCAATGTTTTTGATCAATTTAATATAATAAATTATAATACAATTATTTTTAAAAATTTTATTTTAGTTATTAGTAAGTTCATTCACTCATTGAAATTAACAGATGAGATGATCAGTGGGGCAGAGTATTTGCTTTTAATGTTTGTACATGGGTTTAAGATCGGATAGAGATCCTCAGTGAACCACTGATCGGAGAAAGAGTAGATATGAGACCTGGACTCCACATCAGAAAAAGAGACCAAGCCTTCCTCATAATCCACAAACACACCCAACTTCTGAGGCTTGACTTTCAGGGAGAGAGAGACAGTGGGTCCAGCACAGGCACTATACTGGTTCCCATTTCTCAACCGCACTGTCCAGTATCCATTCTGAGGACTCAGTGTGATCTTCCCCTTTCTGGTAATGGATTTTCTGGCCACTCCTACATCCCAATTAGTCTTCCCCTTCACCTGCACCTCAAAATAAAACCTTCCAGAGGAGAATCCCTGCTTTCCCAGGACATTCCCACATTTATCAAACCTCTCAGGGTTGTCTGGGACATTCTGTTTCTTTTCTCCACGTCGCACTTGTTTCCCATCTTCAGACAAGATGAGACACTTATGAGCTGTATCTGGATCCAGTGTCACATCCGCTAATGAAAATTAAAAAATCATTATAATTACTTGCATAATGAGAGCTGATTCAAGACTACTGATGCCAATGGATTAAAAAATTATAAATTTTCCCATTCTTACTAACCTGCATATTTCATTGTCTTTGTGAACTCTAAAAAGACATGTTTAAAATGTTTTTAAATGTGTTTAAAATAAATTTGGTCCAACACAAAAATTCCACAAATCACATTAAGATTACAATGCATTTTTTTAATTCATAATGAAATGAATCATTATAGTCACAATTTCGGGCACAATTAATGTAACATAAGCAACAGTAAATTCGAAGAATATACCACACATTTAGATATTATATTGAATTGATTTGTTTTTGGAATAATCAGGACCTATTCAAAACATAAGCTCACCTTTTTGAATCCTCCTCAAATAGCGAACTGAAGAAATGTAAAAATATGAATAAGATAAATAAACATTATAATTGTGCAACCATTTCTTTCCGTTCAGATGCGACTACAAAATTAAGACTTTTTAAAGGCTAGTTATTTTGCATCTACTGTATATGAATTAGTGAAAAATGGACATCACCTCTTCTTATGTAAACAAAAGTAGCAACTGCAACTGCAGTAATGATGCTGAGAACAACTGTTATTGACATGCAAATGACTGATGTTCTCCAAATGTGAAATATTTTACCTGTAATGAAAACCTGATTCAATTATACACTCTCGAAAAAAGTACAAATCTGTCACTGGGGCGGTACTCTACGGCAGTGTTTCCCAACCTTCTTTTTAGTCGCGGCACCCTTTGGAAAAATTTTAACAAACTTGTGGCACCCTAAAAAAATTAATTTTGTCACAATATTTGAAATTCCAACTTCGATAAGATAATTTGAAAAGCATAGATATTCGGTACAACAGGGAATAACTGCAGAATATAATGTCATACAGAATTTTTTTTTTAATATTATTAAACATTTTTGTCCATCAATGGAGGCAATCAGTAGGCTAATTTCTAATGAAGAGACCAATTTATATGACAGATTTTAATGTAGGCTTTTATACATGTGTAAACATAATTTAATTACCATTATAACTAGCTATATCACAAATTTTTGCTCACTCAGTGTTATTTTAATTTTACAGTGGGGTAATTTTTGTGCAGTAGCACGAGATAGCTTGATTCAAACTTGTGAGGAAAAAACCCAAGTAAAAAGTCAGTAATAAAATAAGATCAAATAAAGAAATTAATAATGATAGCGCAAATAAAAAATAATGACAGGCCTTCAAATTAAATAAATTTCTTTTTCGTTTTTCAGGTAGGTCTAACAGTAGTTTTTTTTTTTCTACCAGAGTTGCCCATATACCACACCTAGTTACAGCACAGTAGGGCTATTGCAGAAAGAAACAATACTGTACTACATCCATGCTTCCCGTCGGCTCAATGTTTGAGTGGACCTTGCTGTTCCGATGAGCATGAACGGCATTCGAGTGGAGCGACTGAGCGGAGCGCACAAGCATAGAGCGAGATAATACACAGAGCGTCACACCACGTGAAAGTGAAACTCCCCCGAGCGGGAACTAATGCGGGCCCCAGTGCAGAAATTCGGTGCAATCTCTAATTATTGCAGACATCAGAAATGGATATTATAATAGATGCTTTTTTGAAAATTTGCTTGAAAAACACTGCTCTACGGTATAAAAGCTAAAAAAAAAGGTACATCTTTGTACCTTATTTACCCATTATTGGGTACATATTTGTACCTAAAATTATATATTAGTACTTTAAAAGCACATACTAGTACCTTTTGAAAGGGTGTGTCATATTGCAGTACAGGTGCATCCAATAATTAGAATGTCATTTGGCAGTGTGGCAGGTGCCAAATCCTGCTGGAAAACTAAATCAGCATCTTCAAAAAGCTGGTCAGAAGAAGGACGCAAGAAGTGCTCCAAAATTTCTTGGTAAAAGGGTGCAGTGACGGGGGTTTTCAAAAAAAAAAACAGTGGACCAACACCAGCAGATGACATGCACCCCAAATCATCACTGACTGTGGAAACTTACCACTGACTTCAAGCAACTTGGGCTATGAGCTTTCTCCACCCTTCCTCCAGACCTCTAAGACCTTGGTTTCCAAATGAAATACAAAACTTGCTCTCATCTGAAAAGAGGACTTTGGAACACTTGGCTACAGTCCAGTTCTTCTCCTTAGCCCAAGACGCCTCTGATGTTGTCTGTGGTTCAAGAGTGGCTTAAAAAGAGGAATACGACAACTGTAGCCAAAATCCTTGACACATCTGTGTGTGGTGGCTCTTGATGCCTTAACCCCAGCCTCAGTCCACTCCTTGTTTAGTTCATTCAAAATCTTGAATCGATTTTGCTTGACAATCATCATAAGGCTTCTGTTCTCTCGGTTGGTTGTGCATATTTTTCTTCCACACTTTTTCCTTCCGCTCAACTTCTGTTAACATGCTTGGATACAGCACTCTGTGACCAGCCAGCTTCTTTGACAATGAATGTCTGTGGCTTACCCTCCCTGTGAAGGGTGTCAATGATTGTCTTCAAAACAACTGTCAGATCAGCAGTCTTCCCAATGATCGTGTAGCCTAGTGAACCAAACTAAGACTCCATTTTGAAAGCTCAGGAAACCTTTCTAGGTGTTTTGAGTTGATTAGCTGATTGGCATGGCACCATATTCTAATTTGTTGAGATAGTGAATGGTGGGTTTTTGTTAAATGTGAGCCAAAATCATCACAATTAAAAGAACCACAGACTTAAAGGGTGGTGTTGCGATTTCACTTTTTACATTTACATTGCATTTACATTTAGTCATTTTGCAGATGCTTTTTTTCAAAGCGACTTACAATTGGGGGATACATAAAGCGATTCTTCTTAAAAGAGGCAAACAGACACAAGAAGTGGTTGTAATACCAAGTTCTTAGACATTGTTCAAATAAGTACAAGCTAGAAAGAGAAGGAATAAATAAAGAGAAAGACAAAAGTTTTTTATTTTATTTTATTTAGGATGAAGTCAAGTAGCTTCGAAAGAGATGAGTTTTCAGCTGTCGCTTGAAAATTGTCAGGGATTCAGCATTTCGGATAGGGGTGGGAAGATCATTCCAAGAGCCAGGAATGGTGAACAAGAATGTTCTAGAAAGTGATTTTGAGCATCTCTGTGATGGTACCACGAGGCATCACTAGCGGATCTCAGACTTCTGAAGGGGATGTAAATTCGTAGTAGTGAGTGGAAGTAGGCGGGTGCTGAGCCTGTGGCTGTTCTATATGCAAGCATCAATGTCTTGAACTTGATTCGGGCCGCAACCGGTAGCCAGTGCAAGGAGATAAAGAGAGGTGTAACATGGGCTCTTTTGGGCTCGTTGAAGACCAGTCGTGCCGCTGCATTCTGAATCATTTGTAGAGGTTTGATTGTGCTTGATGGGAGTCCAGCCAGAAGAGCATTGCAGTAGTCCAACCTAGAAATGACAAGGGCCTAGACAATAAGTTGCGGAGCATGCTCTATTAGGAAGGGCCTGATCTTTCTGATATTGTGCAACGCAAACCTGCAAGATCGAGCGGTCTTTGCAATGTGGTCTTTGAAGGTCAGCTGGTTATCAAAAGTTACACCAAGATTTCTGACCGAAGTTGATGGGGTAATTGTAGAAGAACCTAGCTGGATGGAAAAATCATACTGTAGAGTTGGAGTGGCAGGGAAGACAAGAAGCTCAGTCTTTGCCAGGTTGAGCTGTAAGTGATATTCTTTCATCCATGCCGAGATGTCTGCCAGGCAGCCTGAGATCCGTGCAGCTACCGTTGGATCATCTGGTTGAAACGAGAGATAGAGCTGTGTGTCATCAGCATAGCAATGGTAGGAGAAGCCATGTGCCTGTATGATGGTACCCAGTGATGTTGTGTATATGGAGAAGAGGAGGGGTCCAAGGACTGATCCCTGAGGAACCCCAGTGATAAGTTGATGTGCTTTGGATACCTCCCTCCCCAAGACACCCTGAAAGACCTACCAGTGAGATAGGATTCAAACCAGCGAAGTGGAATCCCTGTGATGCCCATTGAAGAGAGGGCAGACAGGAGGATCTGATGATTGACAGTGTCAAAAGCAGCAGAAAGATCCAGCAGAATAAGGACTGATGATTTGGAATCAGCTTTTGCAATCCGCAAGGCTTCTGTGACTGACAGTAGCGCAGTCTCAGTTGAATGGCCACTCATGAAACCTGACTGGTTAGCATCCAGTTTATTGTTCTGTGAAAGAAACAATGATACCTAGTTGAAAACAACTCTTTCGAGGGTTTTCGCTATGAACGGAAGGAGAGAGACAGGTCTGTAGCTATCTGTAAGTGAAGGTTAATGTAGGGTTTTTTTGAGCAGGGGGTTATCCGAGCCTGCCTGAATGCAGTGGGGAAGGTGCCTGTGAGGAGAGATGTATGGATGATGTGTGTGAGTGTTGGTTAAAATGTTAGTTAGTGTGTAATGTTGCTGTTGAGCATAAACAATATCTGCAAAGTTGCAGCGCTGAAAGTTCAATGCAAACGGAGATATCATCTTTTAAAATTCTGGCAGTTTAATGCCTACAAAAATGGCTCGTAAGGACTACAACGAGCTTCTTCCCAGGTCCGTGACGTAACAAACCCAGATAAACCCCGCCCCTGGGAACATGCAACGAAGGGGGCGAGGCCATGCTGCTCTGCTTTAGATAAGAGGAAGAGAAAACTAGAGGTGCAGGTAAAAATCTATTCATATATGAATCACGATTCTGTCTTCTAACGATTCTAATGGATTCACAAGTTTCAAAATCAACGTTCTAAAGCAGCGGTTCTTAATACTATTCCTCACGTCCCCCTGCTCTGCACAAGCTCTGCATCTCTCTCTCTCTCATTCAGATCATCAGATCAGCTCCAACAAACTGTTCCATTTATACACTTATTTTCACATAGCTATGAGAAGCGTTATACATGGACGTGCGTACGATTGCTGTGCTGTATTAAAGCTTTAATCAGGATAAAACCCTATAATCTAACATAAGCAGTAGCATTTACAAACAACAGCGTTTCTAAAAGTATGGGACAACAACAAACCATTAAGAGCAGTGCTTGCACAGGTTCTGCGGGATCCTCTTCATTAATATTCTCTGCGTCTCAATTGGGCTCAAATTGATAAGCAATATATAGGACGTCATTGTTTACAATACAACTGAAGCACATTCAGAGCTTGAGGGGCGGGATGTTCAGACACGCTAGAGGCGGTTTAGCCAATCAAAACACACTGGGCTAGCTAAACAATCAGAGCCCATCGCCTATTTCTGAAGGAGGGGCTTCATAAAAACAGGAAATAATCCAGGCGTTTGTTAGAGAAGGGACAGATCGGTGTGGAATAAAGGTAACTTATGTGAAAAATAATAAAAAAAAGATACAAAAAACGAAGCATGACACATGTTAGACTGCATCCCATACACACAATCAAGCTAGAAAAAAAACCCAGTGAAACCACCCCTTTAAACTAAGTCAGGCCTGTGTGATAGATATGTATTTAACATGAGTTTCCAATGATTGAATTACTGAAAATAAATGAACTTTTCCAAGACATCTAATTTATTGAGGATGCATGTATACTATATATATGCACAATTATTAACCAGAGATGTAGGCATTTCTGTTACAATACATGTGCAAATCTGTGATAACTCGTAATGATTTGAACCTTAGACGGCATCACATTACCTGGGAAATTTGAGAAAGGGACAAACCCAATCATACTTACTTAGGACCAACAATGTCAGTTTGCACCAAGATGAGTCTCAGTGACTCTACACTGATACTGTTCATGTCATGTACCGTGATCCTGTGTGGCACGCTGTAGCCTTGGATCTTTATGTGTCATTCTGAACATAACCTGCTCCGGAGCAGGTTTTCTTCAGAGAGCAAGTTACTATGGTTACATACCATACCCTGAAAGTAACCTCCGATTTGGACCGAACGCTGAGATAATCCGCTTATTATCCTCAAACATACACGGCGGGTATGCCACAGAACCTGCTTTGGAATACCCCCCGTTCACAGTTTACACGATAGTTGTAACGAGAGAAGGTAGGTGCTGTGCTCTATACGAAAATTAAAGTGATTTGTGTGGTACTGCTTTGAATAATTCCTTTAAAGGGGTCATATGATGCGATTTCAATTTTTCTTCTCTTTGGAGGGGTACAAGCTCTTGGTGCATAAAGAAGATCTGGAAATTTGCAAAGACTAAAGTCTCAAAAAAGAGATATTCTTTATAAAAGTTAAAAAAGAGTCAGCCACACCAACCTAAAACACCTCGTTCTAACACGCCCCCACATATCTGTCACGATGTGGGAAGATTTGCTTAACGCCGCCCAAATGTTCAGCAAAGAAAGAAGCCGCAACTTTTATTCTCGCTGTAGTATTGTTGTTGCTGCCTCCATGTCGTGAAGAGCTGTGTGTTTCTTTGTGAAAGTGAAACTACTGTGTTTGGCCTTCCAAAAGAGGACAATACCGCTTCGTCAGGGCTTGAGCTGATCCGTGTTGGTCGCTGAGGAAATATATCAACTTTGAGCTGTGGATCGCCGGATCGGCCTTCACCTTGGACGAAGCGGAGTCCAGCCAGGGGTCATCACATGAGGTTGCCGCAAGCCCGCCGGCCATTCCTCACTCTAGCACCGCCGCCTCAGCTTAACAATTAGAAATCAGTGGTTAAGTTGTATTTACAACACTGTTCCAGAACAGGTCAACCCAAATATTCATTTGTGTGCACATTTATGGAGGACTGTTTCCTGATCCTGAGAGAGTAGGCTACAATCGGCCTGTTCGCTGAATCACAGCCTGTAAGTACGTTTTCATAATTAAAGAATTTGCCAAGGATTCAAACGCGAGTTTTGAGCAGTGAAGAGTAACGCTTGTTGTTTTGTCATTTCTCTGATCACAAATGCAAAAAAGGGGTTTATGTTTACGCGGCGCGATGCAAAACAATGCGTAAAAAGACAGTATAAGTCAATATAATCCGTAATTATGCCCCACTGGATGCAACAAATGCCTCAAATAATGGGTTTTAATGTTTTTGTCTCAACGCTCCGGCCGGACAGGGCATCACAGTATGGTAGGGGCGTAACATTTTCGTCACATGCTTGAGGTATTCGGCCAATCACAACGCACTAGATAACTGGCCAATCACAGCACACCTCGCTTTCAGAACGATGAGCTTTGTAAAAATAGAAGCGTTTCAGAAAGTGGGGGCCATAGAGGAGAAAAAATAATGTACAGTAAGTGGAAAATAATTAAACCGATAACAAAACTTTTCATTACACCAAATACAACAAATAATGTTCTTTTTAGCAACATCATATACCCCTTTTAATAACTGGCCCAGAAATGCTAAAAGTGGTTATAATATTTATTTTAAACTTGATTGTCAAATCTAATTTGCATAAGATCACATTTGCAACCAAATGGTAAGTAAATGACAACAAATGGACCCAAACTGTAGCCATAAACTGTTTACCTTATGTGAATTAATTCTGATTTACTGAATAGTCAAGTCAAGACACCTTTATTTATATAACGCTTTTAACAATAAAGATTGTGTCAAAGAAGCTTTACAGTTTTAAATAGGAAAATAGTGTGTAATAATGAAAAAGGACCATAGAAAACAGTCGTTAGCGTTAAAGTTCGTTTCATTGTTGATTCAGCTCAGGTCAGTTCTCCTACAGTAGTGTTGTGCAGTCAAAGTCCGCAATGTTGCAAGAATTGTGTCCCCAACTAAGCAAGTGCAAGGTGGCAAGGAACCAAAACTCCACCTTTGACAGAAAAACACAAAAATTTGGGAGAGAAGAAAACTTGGGAGAAACCAGGCTCAGTCGGGGGGCCAGTTCTCCTCTTACGATGTAGTGAGTACATCGGGTTTTATGGGAAGTGTTCCCATTCCGGTTGACCTAATTAATGCATCCTAAAAATCCTTTAACAGATTTGAATAATAGAAATGTAATGGTGTGCCATGTGTAAGCCAGGTTAAAGAGCTAGGTCTTTAGATTAGATTTAACTGACAGAGTGGGCTGCCTCACGAAAAAGCTAGGTAGATGGTTCAAGACCGTTGGGAGCTAATAGGAAGGATCTTCGCCCGCAGTGATTTTGACATTCTGGTAAATCAATTATGCCAGAGTTTGCAGGGCGCCCCAGTGGATGTGGAGGAGATATGCAACTAAGAGTCGACTAAAGTACTGAGGAGTAAATAATTCGGGCATTACAAATGTAATAGCAGAATTGTAAAATGTATACGCGGGTAATAGGGACTGCCAGTTCATGTTAACAGAATATGTTTGTATTCCTGGTTCTAGTAGAACCTCTAGCGTGCATTTTGGCCAGCTGGTGTTTGTTTATTAAGCCACAGAGTAACAACGATTATACAATAATATAAGCTTGAGGTCATGAATGCATGATTTAACATTTTTGCATTTGACATTGAGAGAATAGGTCTTAATTTAGATATATTTTTAAGATGTAAGAATACGGTTTTACAAATGCTAGAAACATGAATTTCAAAGGAAAGATTGCTATCAAAAAGCACACCTAGGTTCCTAACTGATGAAGAATTGACAGCACAGCCATTAAGTTAGACACAGTGTTCTAGGTTATTACATGCTGAGGTTTTTGGTCCAATAATTAAAACGTCTGTTTTTTAGAATTTATCAGTAGGAAATTACTAGTCATCCAGTATTTTTTTATCAACTATGCATTCCATTAGTTTTGTGAATTGGTATGCTTCTTTGGGCCGCAAAGAAATATAGAGCTGAAGTATCATCAGCATAACAGTGAAAGCTAACAACATGTTTCCTGAACGAGGGCGCCCAAGGGTATTATATGTAAAGAGTGCAACGCATGGGCCTAATAGTACTGAGCCTGGTGGTACTCATACTGTAGTCTATTCAAAAGAATGTTGTGGTCGATGGTGTCAAATGCAGTGCTAAGATCCAGTAGCATTAATAGAGAGATACAACCATGATTGGATGATAAGAGCAGGTAATTTGTAACTCGGATGAAAGCAGTCTCTGTACTATGATACGGTGTAAATCCTCACAGATACCATTTTTCTCATTTTCATAATTGTGAGGATACTACCTTTTCTAATATCTTTGACAGAAAAGGGAGATTTGAGATCTGTCTGTATTTTACTAATTCTCCAGGATCAAGTTGGGTTTTTTTTTTTTTTAGAGAGGCCCATGTTTTGGAAGGGTTTATTCTAGTTATTTATTTATTTATATTTTATTTTTTTAACAAGCCTAATGGACAATGAATGAAATAATGATAATTCGGTGAGAGGATTTATGACTTCTGGAAGCACATCTTTTAGAATAGAAAGTGTGTGTATGCCTGTTGCTGCGTGTCACTTTAGTGTGCATTGTGAAACAGGCCTTATCATGGCAGAAGTGCATTTTGGGTTGCTGAAATTTCAAGCAGTGTTGTGTTCTGACTTGATATACTACTATACTTGTACATCTAAAACTATTTTAAACTAACATTTTTATCAGTTTTTTTTCGTATTGTGCATGCAGGTTTGACGAACTGATGGAAGTGACGAGTCGATATTGGGGACAATAAAGAAATTTGGCACATTTTAAAATACTCGATGTGTCACATGGAAATAATTTCACAATAAACTGCCAAAATACAGGCTGTTAACACTACACTATATAAAATATATCAGTTTCATTACTAAAATCTTGATGGGTAAAAGAGAAAAGTTGATGTCCTTGATATTTCTTAAATACCCATTACCATTTTAAATATTTCAAATGTTTTGTAATATAGACACAGCACATGGGAACCAGAGGAGAACATCCTGGATGACTGACCTCATCACTCGGCTTTGAGCAAAAGTGGAGTGTCACCTTAAAGACTTAAACTGCTTTATAAACTTAATTTCTAATATAAAGTGTAGACGACCACAAAAATATATCTATTCACCATGAAATTATGCCTATATAATAGATACTATATATTATATATATATATATATGCATTAATAGATAGAGGCATACTGGAATAAATAGTTTGTGGTTCAAGTTTACAATGTAAGAGCCATGAAAGATATTTACATATTTATTCTTTTTCTTCACTGATTATTTTTGCAGCTTATGCTGCCAGTTTGACTGGAGCTAAACTTAGCCTACTGATGGATTGTAAAACAACCAATTTGCATTAATGGTCACAGGGCTTTCATTTCGACTTGTTATGGTTAGGCTTGAATAAAGTGAGGTCATATTGTCTGTGGGCTTAGGTGAATGAGCGATCGTCCGCACAATCTAGGGAGGGGAGCAGGAACTGTACGGCCTCAAAGCAAGGACCTCAACCAAACAACTTTGTAACACTCAGGTTGAGTGTTTAAACTTTCCTGTGAATGTTTGCCATTTTCTAATTGAAAGAGAAGAAAATACTCGCAATAATGAACTTTCTGTCTGATGCTTAAGGACCTCCCTGATCACATGTGCTCCTAAATTAACGCGTCTATCTATGGCGACAGGCACGGGCACAGGCGGGTGATAGACCTCGAAGCTCAAATACCCGACGCACTCCACCTCGCACCACTGCCAAGCCTCCCGCCTCTTCCTTTTCTGCAAGTTCATCCTCTTCCTTCTCCACCGCTCCAACCCCCAGAGTGCACTCTCTCGCTGCTGCTCATAAACTGAAGAAAGACATCCATCGTTGTCATAGGATGTCTCGACGACCTTTGCCACGACCCGACCCCCTAGGCGACTCCACTGGATCCACATCCTCATCCCGTCCTCCCATCTCTCCGTTCTCTGAAACTGTCCGCATCCTCAACCGCAGGGTCAAACCGCGGGAGGTTAAGCGAGGACGTATAATCTTGAACCTGAATGTCATTGACAAATCCGAAAACAGTGGAGTAACAAGTAGAAGGTCACCACAGTCGTTTGCGGGGCGGGCGAAAATCCCATCCCGAAATCGCATCATTGGGAAAAAGCAGGGGGACATGCCTTACAGGCCTTTCCAGCATCCTATGAAGATGTTGGGCTTCCCGATGTACGGCCAGCCGTTTGGGCTCCACCCCTGTGGGTCAATGTCCTCCATGGCCAATAAAGAATCCAACACTGGAGCCAATCGGAGAGGTGGAACCGGCTGTAATAGCCATTCCTCTGCTAATGCGCAGAAGTTTCAATATCAGCCTCCACCTTCTCCATCCAGCTTCAGTGGGTCTAACAACAGCTCCCCTTCACTTCAGAAACAGCCGACTCAACCTGAAGCTCCTATGTCTCCAACTAAATTGGATTCTGCAGCCTCCTCACGTTCCAGAGATGCCTCCCAACCTCCCCCAAAGTCCAGCTCTGTGCCATTCCTCCCTTCCTCTCTTGAAGATGAAGACCAGGGCTCTCCGAATCTCGCCACTTCTCGGGGCAGAAAACGGAAACTTCGTCATCGAACCCAGGTGGGTCAAGCTTCGGTCTGCCAGGTTAGTGACCGCACTACCACCCCACATCCTGAGGAAAATAGGGAGCCAAAAGAGGGGGATCCCGATTGGAACCCTGAAATGGCACCCAGCTGTACCAATGTAGTTTTTGTTCATGAAAGACACGGCACCCACACACCTTCTCCCAGCTCACACACACAGTAAAGACATTGCTGCATCATGGAGCGGTTGAACCTCTCCCGTGCCAAGCTGCGCTAAACCCATACTGTCCCACCACAGCTGCCCTCTTGAAAGTTCCCCTAACGTTCAGACCAACCTATATGCCAACATTAATCCATGAGAACTTGCCATAATGAAATTCATGCACCTTACAATAGGGCGTAATGAAATTAAAGTATTTTTGGGGAAATTAAGATATATTGAAGTATGGTATTGAAAGGCGGGTGCTTCCTGTTTGTGCCTTCTAGAGAATTTTCAAGACCAACCTGATAGATGAATGGATTTGTAGGAGCTCTCCTGCGTATTATCTGTCCCCCTCTTTTCCCCAGTGATCCTGTTTCATCTTACCCATGCCCTTTTTCCCCAAGTAATTGCACCTTGCCTTGTCACCTCCAGTCCAGTAGAGACCGTCATTCCCATATCTCCAGACCTAAAGTTCAGAATCCACCCAAGAAATGCTGATCTCAACAGCTTTCTTAGACTTGAGATGTTGCACCAAGACATTTCTAATCGTTTGAAGTCCATTTTCATTGGAATACTGAGCACAGGATGCTTCACTCCTGCTATGGAAGTTCAGCCAGTGTGGGTGAAGATTGTGTATCCGCACAATGATGCATTGATTTCACCAACTTTCTCCTGTGCTGATGAAGAACCCAAGTCATTGTGAAGCTCGCTGCCTATCACACGGGCATAGACATGACTATTTATATGCACCAAGCTGCAAAATCCTGAGGACAGTTAAGTTATTTCCTTCTGCATGAACTCCAGATCCAGATGTCTGCCGAGACTCTAAACTGAAGTGTGAATGCTGAGGACTGCATCTGCTGTGTGGTACTGTACGTTAAACCTTCCACATACTGTGGGGAAAAAAG